>JAUUDW010299303.1:1764-13576 GCA_032361385.1 Panulirus guttatus
TCAGAAATGTTATTTGAAATATAATTAATATTTTTCAAATGATATCCAAAAACATTTGTATTATATGGTTCTGAGATGTCCTGGATGACTTGGCTATGGTTGGAGCCCCATTTATGAGAACATCCTTATTTCCTTTTACACATTTTTAGATATATCTGTGGATGTTTATCATGTTTTCTCCATTTTTCTTGATTTATGGTAAATGTTAAAATTACGTTCTTCTTTTAATTTTGAATTTGTTGAGTTTCAGTGACACATCCAGGAATTGGGATTCTGTATATGGAGGCTGTCTACAATTATGAATTACTGTCGAACTCAGTTCATGAAGCATGATGATGTGAGCAAATGAGTCCATTCTTCGTCTGTTCCTGATGCATCCTTGTTTTGCTGGAAATGGTGAACAAGTATAAAAGGAAAAGGAAAGGAAAAAATTGCAAAGTACAAAGAAATTACCGTACACTGCTTTTTTTATTGGTGCTATTGTATGGTAGTGCAAATCACCATGTTTTGATTACCAAGTCCACTTTTTTGTAAACATGATTTCTTTAGATGCAAGACAGGTTTTCTCCTGCTGCATCATGAATTGCATTAGGCTGCATCATCTACTTTTGAAGCTTATTGTTAATATGCTTCAATATTGACTTAAGGTTGTATTGAGTTATGTGTGTTTACCATGCATTTTTAGGTTTGGCTAAAATGAAAAGCTTGCTTAGAAAACAGTTACCAAACTTTTACTTAACAAGTCAAGGAAAATTAGGTGCCTCAAATGTTTTGCATATGTGTACATATTTGCAAATGTTTGTTTTTCAGAATATTTCATCATGATTAATTCATTTCCATTATGGGTAGTGTAGCTAAATCTTGTGGGATCTTGCCCACGTGCTGAGCCATATGATTTTCAAAATTTTGTTTTTGAATCAATTTGTTTTACATAGTGTCTGAAATGGCATGGGCAAAATATGCCCTAGTTAAAGGCCATATTGTATTCTGTGTTAACAATCCTCTCTTCTCGAACTCTCTGTGGAATTAGACAATAGCAAAGCACCTCATTCATAAGTTTAATAGCCAACAGTAACTGTTCAGTGGAAAAGATCTCAAGTTTAGTAATATCTTTAGCAATGCTGTAAAGCATCAGTCTGACTTCATATGCAACACAAGAAAAATGGTTTTGGTTTTCGTTGTCTTCAGAAGGAAATATAGACTTTACGAAAAGTATGATAGTGCTTTCCAAGATGAGAATGTATTTTGCAGCAAATAGGCATTGGCCCATATTTGAAGTTTTTGAAAGCATTTGAAATATGAACTCAGAATATGCTTTCTATCGTGATATGAATCTGTTTGATTAATAGGAGGAGACAAATCTACATACGCTGTAGTAATGATTATTGTAAGATTAGGTCTAAGGGAATTCTCTGTGCTATGAACATAACTTTTCTAGAGCACTTAATTGCAGTGATATGTTTGAACAAACCTTTATATCTTGTATTTCAGGAAAAGTTTTCAACATTCTGATCATATCCCACTAAGTTAACCTAAAAGAATTATGCAATCATCCTGTTTGATTGCATAGGTGGCTCTCAATGTTTGATGATTTGAAATAGTCAGTTCTTTTTGAGAGGCTAGATATTGTTGTGTGAGGAAGAATTATTGAAGGAATGATACATTTGTCACACTTCCTCCCATTTATGGGATACTGATGAATATGATTTTACTGTGGTCTTTCTTTCTTTCTTTCTTTCTTTCTATCTTTTTTTTCTTTTTAGACAGTTAGGAGGAAGCTTTTTTTACATGTTTTAGAGAGCAAGGATTAGGTGGGCCTTAGAAGGAAAATTATTAATTGGAAGTACAGATAAAAGTTCCTCTTATTACACAAAACTTATTTTTCCCTTGTGAATTGCACAAGTATTATTCAAGTCAAACCTGGCCATATAAAGAACTGACAGATGTACCAGTAGAGAATTTTTGATCATGGACAGTGGATGAAGCCTCTTAATATTACATGTGGATGAAACATTGAAAACATGTAGAATTAGCAGAGGCCTAAGAATTATGGACTGGTGACATTTTTTGGTTCCAGCAGCACCATTTTCTTTGAATTACACACATTGCACACATAGTTCATGTCCCTCGCAGCAATACTTTTAACCAAATTACAGTAAGCACAGTTCACCTCATTTGATGACAAAGTCACCAGTAGGCTAGTATCTGTTAAAGTGGCTGAATTTGTCATTAAATGTAAGTGTGAAAAAACTGAAGGAGTATTCAAAAATTGAGGAAACGGAACACCAACTAATATTCAGATGTGACTGTTAAGGAGCAGCATAGTTTGGGAACTTGCATTATGTTCTTTTTCAATTTTATTACCTCATTGGAAAGTCTGAAAACAGTTTGCTAATTATAATTTACTTCCTCCCCTTCATAATTATTTCCTTGGTAACAAATCACTGAGCTTACGTCCATTTCAACATGTTAGGATCTGGTCAGAGTATGGGCATTATTCACTGTGATCATGTTTATGAATGATGAGAAGACAAAGAAAAAATATAAGGAAAAATTTACATGGTATGTAGATTTGATTTTTTTTTTACAGACCTTGTAATATACAAAAGGCTAAGAAGCAGCACTTGAGTTCACCAGTTATGGAGACTCTTTCTCAGTGGCCACCCCCTTAAGGGAGTTCGCAAAGGGAACAGGCATCAGAGATATCAGTAGATAGAATAGCAGCCGTGCAAAGCAAGGTTTCTGTGCAGTTTTTTAAATCAGTTAGTTTTTTGTGAAAAGTTCAGTTTTTACCTTAAGTGAGTCATACAATGTTGTATCTATCTATCTATCTATATATATATCTGATTCCGGTTCCCTCTGGAAACTCCCATCAAGGGAGTGGCCATGGCAAAAGCCTCCACTTGTCCCTCTCCCTCCATGCCTATCTCTTATACACTGTTCTGTGCATTCCCCCCCAATTTCTCTCCCTCCAGTACTCTTCCACTCTATATCCCTATGTTACAGGTTGTCTTCCTCTCACATCAACCCCTTTAATCATACTATCATACATTCTTCTTGCAAGCTTCTCATCTCTTAGTCTTTCAACATATCCAAACCACCTCAAATTATTATGTTTCACTCACTCTGCCATTCGACAATTTATTCCCTCTTCATATCCTGCTATACCAAAGCTCTCATATACCCTTTTATTACTTTCTTCATTCCTTACTTGACAGAGTCAAGTTGAAAGCGGTCCAACTTATAAACTGTCCCAGGCTAACTTCTAAACTGGACCCCCTTGCCTTACGCTGCAATGTTGGTTCACTTTCCCTCTTCTGTAGGTATTACTTTAGTTTTTGCTCCTGAGAGCCGGCTTCTTGTTTGCCCCCACCACTAGCTAGATCACACAATACTCGGCAAGCTGTTGTGTCACATGATTATTGCGGCCGTTGGCAACTCAGAGTGAGTCGTTTTGATACCTACTTCTCTCCTTACACTCTGAAGCTTTGGAACTCTCTTCTTTCCCATGTCTTTCCCAATAACTATGACCGTACACATTTCAAAAGACAGGTCTTTCACTTTTTCAAAAATTTGTAAATGCTTTCCCTTGTTTTTTCTTTTTCCATTGCATAATTCTCTATATTTCAGTTAAGACTTGGCCTTGATGTGGACTTTTGTCCGTGACTGGAGCCTTCAACATAAAAAAGAAATCTTGTCATCCACAGTGTTGTATTTAAAGAAAATGTATAAGTAGAACAGTAACGTGCATATTGTGTGAAATTTATGCTTGTGTACATAGCAATATGTATTTAGTGAATTTTATTATCTATTCCACTGTTATATTTTTTCAGCTTACACTTGTAAACTCAGAAATGTATTCAGATAATGAAGTCACTTGACCTCATCTTATACCTCAAGTTTATTTTGGAGGTTCACATTAGCCTTGTTATGTTCTCAGAAGAATGGAAGTACTGTTTGATTGCAGCTTCTTTTTATTTACATTATGCCTTTTATTTCTTTATACAAGGCTGCAGATAACCTCTACATAAAGAAATACTTTAGAAATACTGCTGGCAGTGTTGACAATTTATGATGTGACTTAAAAGTCAGAGAAGTTTATGTGACATATGATAAATATATTCTGTCAGGTTGTTGTTATTATCAGATTACTTTCTTATTATTACTGTTTTTATATAACTTAAAAGATCCCCTCTCCAGGGGCTCCTGCAGCTTCAGGGCTGCACTACAATCAGTAGTAGGGAAAGGATGGACTCGTATGGAGTAGGAAGTTCTGCCACAAGATTGTACTCTAATAATACAGTATCATTAAAGGTAACTTTTCATTTATGTTGTAACCACAAGCAGGTGGAGCCTAATAATGCCACGTATTTTCTTGAGAGTAGGTCATATCTTATCGTAATGAAATGATGCAGAAGGTATTTACTAAGATACTCTGTTTTAGGAATTTTTTCTAAAGGATGCCGGGTTGAGATGGGAGACCTTCTTGTAAGGTAGGAGAGTCACAGAGGCTTTGGTAACATGTTTCGTAATACTTGAGTTGAATCTTAACATTGTATTTTGTGAGATTTGGTGTCATATCACTTCCGTCACTAGAATTTATATTGAATGCTTATGTTGTTTTTAAATTTTTTAACAGACCTCACCTATAAGTGAGAGAGAAGTCACCTTTGACGAGGCTGTATCATATTAATGGATGGAAAAGAGTACAGGGTCACAAGGAACCTTTTCATCGCAAAGGAACTCTGCTCCAAAGAGGCGTGAAGCCTTCAAATGGCAGAATCCCTCTGGAAAAGATCTTAGGGCTACATAGTAATAATAAGAATAATGATTATTATTGTTTTCAAGAAAATAATATACATCTCTAGAAAGAGTCAGGTTGATGTGTTATTTGTGGATTTTGGCAATATTCTCTCAGTGGACTGAACCAGGGCATATGAAGCAATGAAGGTAAATCATGGAAGATTGTGTAAGGATTCACAGAATGTTAGGTGGTGATTTCAGTGCATTACATATGACAGCTACAGTTGATTTTTGTATATGAGGCCTTTGTTCGTTTGCTTCATGGCTGCCTCCCTAAGTTGGGAGGAACAGATTGGCATAGAAGTAGAAAAATGTGTAAAATCACTTAAAGACAATAAGAATTTTGTAAGTTTTCTAGTTATTGCAGTAGATGTCCTAACATACAGAGTGAGCTCGTGTGGCCTGTGGATTTGTAATCTCAAGAGATCATATGTACATATGTGCACATGCATATGTTTTCGAGGATTGTTAACATTTATCAGTATGTCTTTTAGTAAGAGGCTACCATGAGATGTAAAATCTGGAATAAGATGCAGCACTGCTTTATATCAACACATACGTGAAATATCAAATGAGAGCAAAGCTTACTCTTAAAACTTTTGGAGCAGTTC
Organism: Panulirus guttatus; assembly: GCA_032361385.1. Lineage (NCBI taxonomy): Eukaryota > Metazoa > Arthropoda > Malacostraca > Decapoda > Palinuridae > Panulirus > Panulirus guttatus. The sequence continues at coordinate 7,179 of JAUUDW010299303.1, forward strand.
TAAAATTTTTTTTTTATTGGAGGAATCCAGCTTTGGGAACAGAATATATTCATCACTTTATAGTTTTACTCACAGCTTCAAAGATTTTGTACTTCTCATGCACTTTGTTGCTCATATCATAAAGTGCCGTGAAATGTTGATATTCTTTACTTAAGTTTTATGTCTGGAATTATGTTTTGGCATCATAGTTTTCCTTTGTTTTTGCTGTTGGAGATACCAAAATGAAAAAAAATTTGAATTGATATGTTTAGAAGTGTGGGAAGAAAAGGCCTGGGGTAATATGTTGTAAGCAGTGTTATTATGATTGTATTATTGTGTTATGCCATAGAAGGCTGCTAAGAGGGGTGGGAGTTGGGAGGCTGAAAATCTTTCCCACTTGTATTACTTTCCAAAGGAAAGAACAGAGTCAAATGATCTTTTCTCCTCTAAGGCTCAGTCATCTGTGCTGGATGCATTTTAGAAAGAGAATGTGAATTAATAGAGACTCAGTTTCATGTAGTGTTCACTCTGAAACCACAGGACTTGGAGATTTACAGCTTAAAGACGAAGCTATTGATTTTCCTATGTGGCAAGAAGATTCACCTTATAGCTTCCAAGAATAAAGGATTTATAGAAATTCATAATATAACAACTTTCCTTTTTTAATTGATAACTAGAAACAGTAGATGATATGCCAGACTCGAGAGTGAAACTCCAGAAGTTAGTGACAGAGTATGGGAGAGTGTGTTAAAGGAAGAAGTTTAGAGATAATGTGAACAAAAGTAAGGTGATGAAGTGTATTGGTGGGGGAAATGCAGGATGGGTTGAGTGTGAGTTAGAGGTGGGAGAACCCAGAGGAAGTGGAGGGCTTTAAGTACCTGGGAGTGGATATGGCATTTGATGGAACCATGGAAGCAGAAGTGAGGCATAGGATGAGCAAGGGGGGCAATTGTCCTGAGCCTAGTGAGTATGTGGAAGGAGAGGTGTTGTCTGGTAGGGCAAAGATAGGATGTTTGAAGGTATAGTATGCCTGAAGGTGTTGCATACGTGTGAGTCTTAGGACCTGAATGCATAACTTAAAGAATGTGGATGTGTTGAAAATAAGATGCTTGAGGACAACTTGCGGAGTGGGGAAGGTTTATTACTTGAGGATTGACAGTGTAAGACTGAGATGTATTAAGCACGGATTGAGAGAGCTGACCAGATTATGCCGATATTGTTTGGATATATGGAGAGGATAGGTGAAGAAAGACTGATAAAGAGGATCTGCATTAAAGGAGTAGAGGAAGTAAGAGGGAGGGGAAGACCAGATAGGAGATGAATGGATGGATTGAAAGTGGGTTTGAGGTCTCAAGGCCTGAATGTTAAGGAGGATAAGGTTTTATGGGATAGAGCACTTTGGATTGATGTATATGGAGGTAATTTATCAGTGGGCTGAACCAGGGCATATGGAGCAGTCAGGGGACTCTATGATATTGATATTTGGTGTATATCTGTGCATATTTGTGCCTCAAACTCATATAAGTTTGTGCAGACTACATTAAGAACATCCCCATCCAAGCCTTTGTGAACATAACCAGTCATTAGTTGACTGCCACCCTAGCATTTGTGTAAAGAATATCTTTTAAACCCTTTCCTTTTATTTATAGCTTTTTTTTTGTATGTGAAAAGGTATTTCTTTATATTTCAGCTGTTGGTTATGGATCATGCTGTAAATCATTATTATTATTATAGATTTTTTTGTGTTTTGTTCATTAGTTTATGCAATCCTAGGAAAATCAGCTGATGAAGACAAACAAAACTGAAGGAGTTTTTGGAAGAATTGCTGGGATTTCAGCTGATGAAGAAAGATTGAGCAGCTTGTCTGACTGAATCTGAATTGATTATTCCTTTTGACATATAGTAAAAAGATAGAAAAGCAAACTAAAGTTTGATTAAGAATGCAATAGTACCACAGAGAATAGTAAACTCCATAATAAAGTAATATTTTCCCCCAAAAAACAGCTCCACCAAACCTGATTAGAATGAGACATGACAAATTCCAAAACTCTGAGAAGAGTATTTTGTAATCAAACAGAACAGATAGTTGAGGATTAATGGACAGCATGACAGCAGTTACTTAAGGAATTTATGTCTTAACCAGAGACTTCATTTCACATAAAATCTCTTGACAGTTAAAACATCCTAGGAGAGACTGAATTAGTTGTAAAATCTCTTGATTAAAACATCGGAATGTAAATATCGATGTTCAGTTGAAATTGTCATGGGAACTGTTGGTTGAAGATCTGGTTTCTTCATATGGAACACAGTATGAGAAATTGTCTTTGACACCGTATTGTTAAAGCTTTCCTGTGAGACTTAAGATGACTTTACCGTAATCATAGATTTTGCCTTTAAAGTTCCTGTTTCTTTGATGAATATGCTAATGATTCAGTAAGATCAGTTTAAAGATGTTTATGGCATACTGAACCCATATCCAACAAAAAGACATGTAGCTACCTAAAAACAGATTTTGTAATATTCACCTCAAAAGAGAGCTTTAGTGTGATGCTGACTGTCTGGAAAGCATTCATATAATAGTAACTGTGCAGATTTTGATGTCCTCCCTGCTAAACATAGAGACTGACAAAATCAGTCTTGTCTTTCATTGTCTGAAAACTTTAATAGTGCTAACATAGCAGTAAGCTTTTAAAGAAAGGGAAGCATCATTATAGTAGTTTGTTTTTAGTGGTTTAATACATTTTTAAAAGAATGTTACATACATGATTTCTTGAAGAATTTGAGAAGTAGCTGAATGCAATTTTCTTGAGGTACCTCATTATATTCAGATGTTTGGTTGGTCTATCTTGTATATCAGGTAGCCCTTGCTACACCAACAACTACTATATCTGGGATAATGAAACATCATACACAGTTTGTATGTGATGAAATATGCATCGCATAAGAATTAGGCTGTTCGAAGTGGTTTTTTACTCAATATTAGATGTAGATTGTAGAAGCTCAGAAATGAAAGCTTATCATCAACTTTATATTTTTGACAAAGATTTTTCATTTTGTGTTGGGTGGCTCTTAGAGAATCTTACCCATTTTATTTCTGTTGTGGAAGATAGCTGTTTTACACTTCTTGTGATATCTAAGGATGTAATGTTCTCCTTCATGTTTGCAATTCACTTCTTACTTTGCAGCAGATGCTGTACATGGAACCATGTCTTAAATTTTTTTGTGGGCCATAAGGAATAGTATATTGAAAGCTGGACCATTTTGGTTGGGCAATCCTAATAGCCAGCGTGCACTAGGTGTACGAGATTCTGTTCTTGTTAGGATTAACCATTAAGTACTTCTCTAAGAAAAATGATGTACAACTCAACCTGGTGAACAGTTGCTTAAGTGTGCTACACACCCTGTAAGTTATGCTTCTCTGTTACCAGATGTGTGAGGTACACCACTTATACTGTCAGGCATACATTTCTTTTATTTTTTATGTTGAAGGCACCAGTCACAGACAAAAGTCCACACCATGGCTGGACCCTAATTGGAAAGTAAAGAGAAGTAAAAAACAGGGAAAAAAGACGGAAAGTATTTATGAATATTTGAGAGAATGAAAGACCTGTCAGGCATACTTAATGAGATGTGTGGTATATTTGGAAGTGTTTTTGTTTCAAACAAATATAGTTATTAGGGCTTTCATCAGGAGTACTCATTATTTTGTATTAGTATCACGGCATATCAAATTGTCACATAAAGAGAGGGCAGATCTTAATTTTTTTTTCCAGTGTATGGAAATAGTTTAGGTGGTTACATCTAGTAATTATTTGTGGTATGCCACCACAGACACCAATGACAATGTATTTTGTCTCAAGGCAGAGGTGGGCAGTTCATGAATTATCATTGTGTGCACCCCAGCTGCAGTAAGCAGGAAACAAGATATCTGGATATTTATGCATTTTCTTCAGTGACGTAGTTAATACACAATATTTTGTGATCTAAGATAATATCTTGTGATCTAAGATTCCTCCATATTTCAGCCATGTATTTTCTGCTGTTTAATAAATGTCATGCATGGACTCGTCAACTGTATCCATTAGGAATCTTGGGACGAACAATTGCGAACTGCACATGGTGCTTTTGATGTGCCTTCTTTATTAATTTTTCACGTAAAATATGAATGTCTTGAATAATCTACCAAATGATTTCTTGAAGACAAATAAATATCCACTTCAAATATATTTGCATGACAAATGATAACCATAAGACATGCAAATATCCACACCCTTTTTTATGCTTTGCTTCTGGATATTCAGGTGTCGTTTGGAGTATTACATGCTTGATCTTTTTTCCTTTATTGTTAAACAACTTAGAGTTTTACATGATTTCAAGTAAAATTTCATATGTTCACTTCCATATTTATGACAGATTTTACTGCAGGTGTCCCTCACAAAATTTTCTTTGCTTCATTTTTGGGATGCTTTACTGTGGAGATTAATCAGGTGAGGGTTTTACCTCTGTACAGTATGATGTTTGTTTTCAATCCCATACTTTTATTACACAGTTTCCTGCAGGGCAGGTGTCCCGTACATAATCTTGCTTGTACTCTTTCATTGAAGACTTTGTGCAGTGCCTACATGAAAGTTTTATGCAGTGCAATGTGCAGTGTGACATGCAGTCATCCACCTTCCTGTCCTTAGTGTTCCATTTCAGCTTTGCTGTATTAATCTGCTATTTAACAGATGATATGTATTTGCAAACCCTTGTACTGCATGAATAGTTTGTTAAATGCTTTGAGAGTTTTGGAAGCTTGAACTCTTACCTTTGATTCCAAGTAAAGTGTAGACAAAGGTTTACGTCTTCAGTAGGATGGTATCTCCTGTTTTGTGTCAGATTATCCCACTAAGAGGCTTTTGTGTTCTTCATCCGCTATGATTAATGATTTTAAGATATGTTTCCCAAGTCTCCAGAATACTGATTTGCTAATGGTAGTGTCTGATTTGGGATTATGCCAAGCATTTGGGAAACTTATGTTTAGTACTGTACTTGGAAAAAAAAGGCAATTTGTGGTGTATTTTTTTATATTTGCATAAAAAAGTAAGATGTATTTCACTGTGCCTCTTAGGAGATGTCAGGATGTTATCCTCATTGAATTTCCTTGGAGATGCCAAGATATATTTCTCCCATTGAGCCTCCTTGGAGATGCCAGGATATTTTCCTCCCATTGAGCCTCCTTAGAGATACCAGGATATATTCCTCATTGAGCCTGCTGGGAGATGCAAGGATAATTTCTTCCCGTTGAGTCTCCTAGAAGATGCCAGGATGTTTACTCCCATTGAACCTCCTTGGAGATGCCAGTACATATTCCTCCCATTGAGCCTCCTAGGAGATGCCAGGGTCAATTCTTCCCATTGGGCTTCCTAGGAGATGCCAGTGTAATTTCCTCCCATTGAGCCTCCTTGGAGATGCCAGGGTAATGTTGTCCCATTGAGATTCCTAGGAGATGCCAGGATATTTTTCTCCCTGTGAGCCTCCTTGGAGAAGCCAGGATATATTCCTCATTGAGCCTTGTAGGAGATTCCAGGGTAATTTCGTCCCATTGAGCTTCCTAGGAGATGCCAGGATGTATTCTTGTCTTTGAGCCTCCTTGGAGATACCAGGGTATGTTCCTGTCATTGAGCCTCCTAGGAGATGCCATGATGTATTTCTGTTATTGAGCCACCTTGGTGATGCCAGGATATGTTCCGGTCATTGAGCCTCCTAGATGCCAGTATGTCTTCCTGTCATTGAGCCTCCATGAGATGCCAGGATATGTGCCTGTCATTGAACCTTCTTGGAGATGCCAGGATATGTTCCTGTCAGTGAGCCTCCTAGGAGATGCCAGGATGTATTCTTATCATTGAGTCTCCTTCGTGAGGCCAGAATGTTACGGTCATTGAGCCTCCGTGGAGATGCCAGGATGTATTCCTGTCATTGAGCCTCCTTGGTAATGCCAGGATATCTTCCGGTCATTAGCCTCTTAGGAGATGCCAGGATGTATTCCTGTCATTGAGCCTCCTTGGTGATGCTAGGATATGTTCCTGTCATTGAGCCTCGTAAAAGATGCCAAGATGTATTCCTTGTCATTGAGCCTCCTTGGTGATGCCAGGATAATTTCCTCCCATTGAACCTCCTTGGAGATGCCAGGATATATTCCTCCCATGTGCTGAACATACAATTTTTTTTTAACAATAGTCATCAAGCGTTAAACGTTCCCCCCTCCCACCCCCCGGCTGGATCGTGTTATTAGCTCTAGTAGACGAAACAACGTTTGCAGACGTGTTGCATGCATACTGAAGGTGTATTAGTCTGGTGATCTTGTCTTCTTTTACCATTTCTAAATTCTCCCCCTTATTTCAGTTGGGGCCTAGGCCTTGATGTGGACTTTTGTCCGT
>JAUUDW010299522.1:0-13573 GCA_032361385.1 Panulirus guttatus
GCATCCGCAGGGACAAGATACAGGGCCTAAATTTGGCAGTATTGGTAGGCTAGTAGAGAAATGAATAAAGATGACAAAGAGATATAAACTGATCTCACCTGAAGACTCTATCCAGAACAAGATCTTAATATCATGTACTATTTTATACTAGTGGTGCTGATGCCTAACACCTCGCTGACACTGTGGCAGAATCCTCTTAGAATGGGGTAGCAGCCTTCATAGAATGGGGTAGCAGCCTTCAGTCTTGCTGTATTGGCCTATGATCACCAAGATCAACCATTGAATCTCTGGTATACTAGCCACAGCAAGGGGACTTTTCAGTTACATAAACAATGATGTCTGCATAAACATCCCATAATACCGACTAAGGCTTGTGCACAGGCTGCCCAGGTTGAGTCTACATGGGTTCAAATCTTGGCTGTGGCAACCAGTCGACAGTCAACCCAGATTTTCTTCTTCCCCTATGTGTGAAAACTGGGTACCATATCAAAAATGAGATGGCCTTGACGAGGGCATGGAACTGCCCAAGCTATCTCAGCTAACATAAAAAAAAATACAGGAACACTGATTTACTTCCACATCACGTAACAATGAATCAGGGATATGAGCTGATCTCATCCTATGCCAGATTGACCCATCATCACAAAAAGCTCAACTGGTAAATCACTGGTATACTAGCGAGGGTAAATGGACTTCTTGAAAGCAACAAAGATGGCTACATAAACATCTTATATTTCAATACATTAAAACATGAAGATAATTAAAACATCATGCACTAGCAATGCTGTTGCCTAATACTTCACAGAAATTATGACAGAATATTGGAAATGGGGAGCCCTTGGTCTTGTTGGATAGGTCTACCATCACCAAAAAGGTCAACTAGTAACTAGTAAATCATCAGTACATTAGCCAAGGCAAGAAGAATTTTTGATAACAAAATCATCTCTTAGTACATTTCAGATACATAAAAACACCAAGATACCATATCACATATATACTTATGTAGCAATATACAACAAATCCTCACCCCAAGTCTGACAATATTTGAATCCTCATGCTCTTCTTGTTCAACCTTATCTTCTTCAGGATGCCTCTTTCGCTTCTTTCCCTTCACATTACTCAAGACTCTCCCATCCTCTTCCTCTATGTCATTTTTTGTTAAAAGAGTATAATCTTCAGCCAAAAACTTTTTCCTTCCAAGTGTCTGAGTAACCTGAAGTTGAGTCAATTTTGCCAAGTCCTTGGGGTCTGCCTGAACTTCCTGCAGTGCTTCAAGAAGGCTAGCACGCTATCAATACAAAACATGTTAATTCATCTCTAATTTACAAATGTAGTACCAGATAGATATTCACAAAATTATATAAATACAAAACTCTTAATATGTAATAAGATGTTTCCATACTTGTTCAGAAATTTCTCACCAATTTGCTTATTATCTACAGGGAAGTACATTTCTCAAAATGCTATACTTACATTTTCCTTTTTCTTTTTCTGTTCAACAATCTTCTCTAGCTTCTTACGTTTTTTCTTTGACAGAAGTTTAACTGGAGCTGCATTCTTATCACGTAACTTTTTTGTTGCACGCTTTTTTGACGGAAGAACTAAAGCATTGCTAGCATCATATTTTCCTGAAGATTCAATTTCAATTTTAATCTGGAATGAGACATGATGTTGGAATACCCATTATAACAATTCACCAAAGAAAAAAAGATAAAATACCTGGCCATAATCAATCAGAGAATCCCCATGAGCTTATTCTTGTCTAATAATTCAAAATTATGTTAATTTTCTTACCTGTTTAGAAAAAAAAGTCCCTCACAATTACCAGTTACCAAAATGAATCCTGATTCCTGCATCAAAAGCCCAAAGCAGTACCTTGAACACTTGTAAGAGTATTCATCCAATACATCTACCTGCATCCTAATCATCTTTTCCACCTGTTCTCAGGATGACACGTGTAGAATTCCCTTACAGAGTCTCTAGATAACCTCTCACCTAAAGTTGTTGTGATATTTTCTTCAAACACATAAATGAACTTGCCTGATACATAGTCTTTGTACATATACTCACATTTTGGCACTGCTATTGCAACACCTTGCAGTAAATGGGTTATGGAACATGGAGCAAGGTCTGTAGTGTTCAAAAGCTATGGTAAACTGCAGGTAAATCAGTTACTGTAAGCATATAACATGGTTTCAAGAGAGAAACTTAAAAGGCTGGTAACAAAGTTGAGCCAAAAGTTTAAAAGAAGATAGTTGATAGATAATGATGTGCTACAGGGTAGGGGTGAAACAGAAAGGTTCTGGAGAAAGTGAAGTACTTAAGGTAACTGGGAGTGAACTTGAAAGCAGATGGAACGATGAAGGATGAAGTGATTGACAGGGTGGAAGAAGGGGTTAAGTTCTTGAGTGCACTAAGGAAAGTGCACAAAGAAAAGTCAGTATCTGTAAGGCCAAAGATTGATATGTATAAAGTTACAGGGGCCCTAGCAGTGTTGTATGGTTGTGAGTTTTGGGCCTTGAATGTAAAGGAAAGGAAGAAGGAGGATGCACTGAATATTAACCCCTAAAGATGTTATTTGCTTTAAGGCAGGTTGATTACATACGAAATGTCAAAGAGAGGTGTGGTTCTGATCACAGACTGACTGAGAAAGCTAACCAGGGTTTTCTGAAATGCCTTTGTACAGAAGGCAAAGAGAGCAAGGGAGAGAGAACCAAGGAAGAGGTGGAAGGATAAAGTAAAGAATGCTCTGGAGGACAGGGGCCTAAGCATTCAAAAAGGTAAGAGGCATACACTGGATAGCAAAAACTGAAGTGATGTGGCTGATGCTCAGTAGTATGCTGTTAACTGGTTGAACTAAGACATACGAGGTGTTTAAAGTAAACAAAGGAGTAACTGATGGGGCTTGTCTATGTATGGTACACCATGGTTTCAGTGTATTTTACATGACTGCTACAAAATGGATGCATATAAATGAGGCCACTGCTTTTCTTTTTATGACACTAACTTGTAACGGAGGGAAGGCAATTAGGTAAAAAATTAAATCCTTTCTATGACGACAGCTATATCTGCAATAATATGATTATAAAGCAAGTTCATCAAGTCTTAGTAATCACCTTTCTTGTGTTTTCAAAGGGTAGAGGGAGAATAACTACAAATATGAATATTACACATAATCCAAAAATTATGATTATGATCGTAAGTATTTCAGCTTAGGAATACAATTCTAATAAGAATCAATAACATAGCAAATGCAGCTAAACTAGTTTTGCTCATATATTATTTAAGGGCCACAAAAGTACTCATCTAACAATAACATTCATGCATAAGCGGAAGTTCATCACATGACGCATTTAAAATACCTTACCTTTTTAAGCTCAGAGTCATCACTGATAACAGTTGGTTTTGGTTTGTATTTCTGCCTAGACCTTCCCATTGTGGTTCTTGATTTCTGCTCGCCTCTTATCCTTTAAGATAAATAAATTATTACTATCTAGTTCGATAAATTTACACAATCAAGATATATAAATATATGGTTGGGTAATCTAATGAAGTCAAAGCAATAGGCAAGTCACCACACCTTACAATTATAAGGTGTGGTGACTTTGCAAAGAGAAATTTATATGAGTCTGAAGGGAATGGATTAACGAAAAGTACATATATGAATATGTCCAAAGGTTTATTTACTATGGATAACGTACTATCAGATATGTTCCGTATTAAAGATCAAGGCCTTACCCCATCTCACCCAACCTGACCTGCCCTCACCTCACCTGACCCTATCTTGCCAAACCCTTCTCCACCCCACCCCATCAACTATTCCCTCTCCTGGCTTCAGTATTCTCCAGGATTCCTCTCATTCCCTACACATGTTTAAATGGCCAACATGCTGATGGCCACAGATGTGTACCACAGACAGACCTGGGTATGCTTCAAATAAGATGCCAGCATGAAAATATCAAATAAGAGTCCAGTTTAGCTCTGCATAAGTTCATTAGTTTTGGATATAGAATGATTTAGTTTTGCACTGCTGATGCAGTGTTAAAAGGATTCAATAATAAGTGTAGTGCATGATTTCCAGCATCAAATTTTGTTTTATCAAATAATGCAATGGAAGTGAAAATTACATAAAAAGGTAGTAAATGAGAGGTTACTTGATGTAAATGTAGGTAGTACACATAAGTAATCAACAAAATCTATAAAAACCTCACCTAACTCCCAAGAAATCAAGTTTTACCTTAATATTTATATTCTGTTTGAAACAAACCAGTCACACACTTACGACTAAAAGGTTTCCCTTAACAAAAACCACCAAAAACGACTGAATTCCACTAAAATCCACTGAAATCCATGGGATTTGCAATGGAGTCATTGAAATACACCTGCAATGCTGTTGGAGACCTAATCAACTAAAAGTATTCAAATACAAGGCAATAGTGGCAAGTGAGTTTTGTGCTAATATGTCAACACCAGATAGTATACTCTTTGGTAATAAGCTCCCACACGAAGTTTGTTATTTCTCCTTGGGTAGGTCGAGGCCTGCATCATTTATTTCTTTGTTTATTTTGTTTCTTACATGTTTTTCATTTCACATGAGAAAAAACTGCTTTTCAATTTACTTGAAAAATACCCATTTTTCAGAAAGACTAGATAGTATGGCACTCTAACACCAGGACGTAGATCTTGAATCAGGCACTCTAACACCAGGATGTAGGTCTTGAATCAATCTCGTAAAATATCAATGTAAATTTCATTAGTTAACAGAGGTCCCTACACTATAGTGGTGTATTTCACCTACTCCACTGTAATCTTCTTAGCTACTGGTATTCTAGAGTGTTTAGGGATGCCAATGACTGATCAATGCCCATATGGAGCAAAATCTCAAAAACAAACAACAGGCAGAGCAGCCACAAGATTCCGAACATACCAATTCAGTGTTGGTATAGATCTATTATACATTTTGGCTGCTATGTGCGGATGTTTTCATAAGTTCTGTGATGTGGGGCCAAAATGCTTTCGGCCCCTGTTAGCAAAGGTTAACGTTTTACAAGGTTTTTTATCTACTTTAACATTAAACCCAAATTTTCTCTGAAATATAAACCAGTAATACTTTCATTTTTTTTTTCACATCGTTTAATGAAATACAATGTTCGTAATCATGCTCTACAACTCTTATATTCTGAAAACACCACACTACAACCGCAGACGAAAATCACTTACTCTCCAAAGACAATTGATTGAGCTTATTGAGCAAGTGCATTCGCAGTGTGTATGTCTGAGTCTATTTTGACAAAACACACAAACAGTGAATATATCTGAACATTTTACTGGGGATAGCACTTAAAGTATATACAAATCCTTTTCTTCCAATGTGGTCATCATCACACCATCAGTGCCTAAACATTTCACCGAGGATGGCTTATTCAAAAGTTTATTTTCAGGTGATAAGAAGTTAAAGATCTTGTCCTGCTACCTACCAATGTGGCTTTCACATGGAGTTCCTTCATCCGTGGTAGGAGCTACTGGGGATCACTTGCTCTCATACTCAGCCACACATGGATTTGTTTATATACATCTGCAAGGACACGACACTCGCCGCCTCACGTGTCAAGGAACCACAAACACTAAAGATTTTTGAATATATCCATTTTGTGTATGATGTATTCTATATAAATATCATGTACATCCTTTCTGCATCTACAGAAATTCATTACAATATCATGATGCTGTTACAATGATAATGTCATGTATACATTTGTTACGTGTAATGCACCTAAAACCAGAGCCCCTGAGAGGAATTTTATCAGGGGGTACAAAGTTTCTTTCGGGCCCCCTTCCCTTCTCCATTAGTCATCCTGCTTTTATCCACTACGGTTTAATGCCATGAGCTGTAAGGCCAAAAAGGGTATGGAAGATGAGAGAAGGGTGGAATACAGTGCTGTTGATTTTCTGCATTTTCTGAGATTCCAGGGACCCCTTTAGAACCCCCGGACCCGGGAACGATGTACCCTGAACATTCCCCTATTAAAGGCCCGGCAAAAACCACAGCTCGTTATCTACATCCAGGCCCACAAACCTTTCCTTGGACGTTTTACATGCCCTAATTCTGTTATGATTAACAGTAGTTTGAAGCTTTTGCGGGCCTCCCTATTGTAAATTGAAGAGATAAAAAAGATACTATGACAATAGAAAATAGGGCATTTATTCATCTAACAACATATATATCCAGTGGGTGTGTATGTACGGTAAAGCTTTTAGAAATTTCCTTGCCGTCAAATCTCAAAACTATATATCTATATACAGTGCAACTTAATATTATGATTTGCGACATTTCCTCCCTGCAAATTTGCCATTCATAGAATGAAAGGCATCACATACGGTACAGGTGGCTTTAAGTATTATTTTGCTGTTTTTCATCTATTCTGAAGTGCTGTGTATATATCTGGTGTAAATTTAATTTCATTCTTATGAATTATAGAATGGAGCGAATAGCACTATTAGTCAGTGTTCCAAGGGAGTTTTGTGCGTTCGTTTCTTTTTGTTTAAAATACCTTGAATCGCCAGATATGTTTACAATCCCGACCGTTTGCTGGAAGCGTACTAGAATCTTGTGTTCAGCTAACAGTAATAAATATTTGGTTCATCCATAATTTTTTTTTGAATTTTCCACACATACGCAACTATGGCAAAGGAAACCAAAGCTGCCGTGCCTAAGGAAGCCCAAGTGATGAGTGCCATACTAAAGGACATGGGTATAACAGACTATGAGCCTGGAGTTGTAACTCAAATGCTAGAGTTTACATACAGTGAGTATCAACCTATTCATCGGAATTTTTTCTTTTCTGAGGGAGATGGGCGGTATATTGATGTAACTTAGGTTGTCTGTATACTTTACGGAAAGTTGTACTTTGGAGCACAACATGAATGAATTGATTTGGAAGAAATGCTTGGTGAAATACTTGAAGACGATCCCGCATTTTGTAGATGATAGAATTTAACGAAACACCAGTGGATACTTACAATGTCTAGAATTGATACAGAGCTTGGGATTTTAGGTGTGGCACTACTAACTATCATTTATTTTTATAAACTGAGCTGGGCTTTGAAGTAGAGGGAAATTTTCGGGTAAAAACACTCAAAATGAATGGTAATTGTCAAGAAAACACATGTACGATTTCTAGGTAATAGAATCCAACAAAATTGATACCAGTGGATTTCTTACAGTGTTTAGAGTTGATAATGAATGTGGAATTTTGGTGTGGCTCCCAACTTCCAATCTGTTTCTTCAAGGTTAGATATTTCTTTGAACTGCAAGTATAGATCCACATTCCTCAATGTTTCAGGATACGTGTCTCAGATCTTAGATGATGCCCGTGTGTATGCCAACTATGCCAAGAAAACCAAAACCATTGAAATGGATGATGTTAAGCTGGCGGTCCAGATGCAGATGGAGAAGTCCTTCTCAACGCCACCACCAAGAGATGTGAGTTTTTCTGAGAGTGGAATTTATTAAAAAGATATTTGTTGATATTGTCTCGTGGGATTCCTTAGTTAAACTCGAGAAAAGCTTTGGGAGATCCAGCTCCCCATTTACCATATTGCTTGTTTGGTAGATATACATACCCTCAGTGAAGGAATCTTTTTCTTTTCACTGATCATCTATTGACATGAAAATATCTTAAGAACAGAAGTATTAGATGCGAGTGTAAATGCTGTTTTAAAGGTATTTAGCAAATTAATTGTATTGATCAAAATTTCACATATTCTCAACCAATTTGTCTGCTTGGTATGTTCTTTTGTATGATTTCATATACTTTTAACTTTATAGATGGAATAGAATTGAGTTTACACTAACAGAAGTTATGAAGATTACTGCCAGATGTAAGGAATGCTTCATTTCAGCATATCTTCTCAGTTCAGTACTAATATATTTGATTGAAAATCAACTTCATATTTTCTAATCCTTTGCAGCTGTTGTTGGACTTGGCAAGAACACGAAATGCCAATCCCCTGCCAGCCATCAAGGCCAACCAGCATGGTGTAAGACTCCCTCCCGACCGCTATTGCCTCTCTGCATGTAATTACAGACTCAAACCATCTCGAAAAGTAAGTTGAAACTTTCTTAAGTAAGTAGTACCAGCATCTTTATATATTCTTTTAATTTTGATCAAGAATTTGGTATATGCATTCATCTGTTATCGAGATCAAGCAGTCCGATGAAGAGTTACACTCTCCTGCTTACACTCTAAGTACTCACCCATCCTTACAACACTACAAACACCATTTGTTCATAACCCAAGACCCCTTATGACCACATCCATAAGAAGGACATCAGGCAAGTGCCAGTTAATATCTGCACTCTCTGGACATAGATGCTTACACATCCCTACTCTTTGTGACTTGAGGTCCTGACCAGTGGATGTAGCCGGCTTCCCGAGCACTACTATATAAGGGACTCCTGAGGCAGGAAGTAAATAACTTTCATCCTCCTACTCAGGATTATATGAATCAGTCTGGAAATCCTTTCCAATCATTCCTTCTCAAAACTGTACGTTTTGAGTTCATCTATGTCGTCTTTCTAACAAGATTAAGGCTTGTAATTCTATTGCCTCACGAGTACCCTTTAAGAACCCCTGTCTGTGGATTCTGGTTTTAATCTGTCAGACTGTGTGTGGGATTAAATTTTGTGATTTTCTTTTTGAGGAGACCAGTTGCTTCTTCAGTACAACCCAAGTGGTAGTTTTCAAGATTCCAAGACATTTTATAACTTAATAGCTTTCATGACAGTTTAGCTTCTGAGCATCTAATGGAAAGATTTTTCTCTTCGCCTTTTTGCCTAGGAGAGTCAGTGAATTGCATGTTATGTCCATATTCAAGAAGAATTTTCTGTTTGAGAACACCACTTATGGTTCAAAATAAACGTAAACCATAGATTCTTGGATAAGAATGAAACTTAGATTTAGAAATAACCCTATCACTTAGAAAACTTAATGCCTTAGGCCCAGGTATATCTATTAAGAGCCTTTTGGACTTCATCAGAGGGTAACATCTATTTGTGCACCCTGGAAACTTGAAACCCCTTTCAGTAGGAATGTATCTGTATTGATTAGGAACATTTTTATTGGCTTAACCTAGGATCTCTCATATTTACTTGACACTACCTTGGAGAGAAAGGGTTATGTATATTTCAAAGCTTGCATTTCTCAACAGAAAATATCCAGTCTCTCCACTAATCTTACTGGTGGGAATCGCATTAGTTTGGGTGGAACTAGTACTGGAATGAAGATTGCTGCTACACCTATAAAGCCCACCATCTCTATGGTGACCACCAAGACAGGAAACACGCAGACTGTTACACTTGTACAGAAACCTGCTACAGGCATCTCATCTGGTCCAACGCAAAAGATTGTAAGCGTCAACAGACCAGTTTTCAAAGTGACACCTGGACCTCCTGGTAAGAACACGGGATTATGATCTCAGTATTGTAAAAGCTACCGCTGTATATTAATGTATATCATTCTTTAGTGATTATTGTTATACAGGTATGTGAATTGTTTTTATAGATATGTTCCATATTTTCCATATCCACACCTCAAATTTGCAAATGGAGTTCTTCCTTTTAATGTGTTACTTTTTCGTACCTAAAGACGAAAGTCCAGTGAGCAATTAAGAGAGCACTTCCTTGTTGAGGGATGAAAACAGCATTTTTGACCCCCAAAAGAAGGGATGTATATTCGGATTCAGTCCATTTGACTTTCATGAAACTTATGAGACTGGTGGATACATGTTCACAGGGACTCACTGACCACAGAGCAACCCACCCAGGTGTTTAATGTCACTGTTTGGAGATGAGGTAGCACCATGCTGTAAGTTACCTTCATCCATTTACTTCTTCACTGTTGCACAGTAGGGACCTGCTGAATGTTTCTGGCTCATGGTGTCTCAACTTTCTCTCTAGCATTCTCAGATGTATGTTAAGTATCTATGTCCCAGATGTAGTTTCCTATGACACAGGTTACAAATATATTGTCTTGAGAACTAGTTTACCCAGACACACCATGGTGTTAACTCCCACATATAGAGGTGACCTTAGACTTTATTATGCTGGAACAGCCGTACCACTACTTTTTATTTTTTGTTTCATATTTTCTTTTTTTGTTATCCTGTATATTTTCTTTTCTTTCTGTGGTTATATGTTAGTTTATGGCATATTTTACTTATGTTGTATAAGTATTTTTTTTTGCAGTAGATACAGTTATTGCATATATATCTGGATTTAATGGCCATGCTTGAGGGACAAAATGATTCCCAGCTGTGTTGTAAGAGGTTCAACAACTAGTTCAACCAGTTTAGGCTTCCTTTAAGAGTTTAGTTATTTTATATTTACTGGTTTTACACTTCTCTCTTCACCAAACAACTTTCCAGGGTTATCTAACTTAACATATATCCTCAACTCAGAAAGTGAATATTTGTGTCAGAAGTGGAGTGGAAAAGGGAAAGGGGAGACCAAGCTGGAGATGTAAAGATAAAGTGAAAAATTTTTTGAGTGGATGGGGCCTAAACATGCAGGAAGGTGAAAGTTGTGCATGGGAGAGAGTGAATTGGAATGAGGTATTATACAGGGGGCAATGTACTGTCCATAGCCAGAACCAGGGTATGTGAAGAGGTGGATGGCAACCATGGAAAGCTCTTTGGGGCCTGTTTGTGGATAGGGGGCTGTGGTTTCGGTGCATTGCACGGATGTGAGTGAATGGGGCTTGTCTCCATTTTTTCCGGGTGCTACCTTGCTAATATATGAAACTTCAGACAATTATGAAGGAAAAATCAACTATATAAAAACGTTTCAATTTTTTTACCAATCTCATTAAATAATGTATTTTTCCTAAGCTATGAATGTTGAAGTTTTGATTTTTAATTTTTTTCGGTTTTTGTGCTCCTGTTTATGATGAATAGAATGGTTTTACTATTTCTTACATCCTTGGGAGGCCAATGAAATCAGTTGTGCACCAAAAGGGTTAAGTCTAATCATGTTGCATTTCCAACCTTACTGTTAGAGATTCACAAATGTAGGTTTATATGAATACCAAAGAGTTTAATGCTACTTTCTGTTTAACACCCCCAAAAAAGGAAGGCTTTCTTATATATTACTGTGTCCATTTATCTTTGTACCTGTGAGTGTGGGACATCCAATAGTAATGTTTGAAAGATTTACCAAGTATTCAAAAAATTTATTTTGGCTTTCACATAAATGTAACTGATGCTCTTTTCTGTGTTGTAGTAAGGTGAGGGGTGAGAATGAGGATGCTGTGGGGTCATGTAGCCATGGTGTATTTGTGGCAGAATAAAAGAAGAAACAAAAAACATAGAAAAAAGGTGAAGCATTGTTTGCAGAGTATTGAAAAGTTCGAAGCTGTGTAACAGATCTTGATGTGAGCTGCACTGTAAAGTTACCTAAAGAAAGGCAGTTTAGAGTTGGAGAAGAGTCCATTTGGAGAAGCATTATTCTTTGTTTTTTTTTTTTTAGTTCCTTGACATGTCTCTAAGTGATTATTATGATTATTTCTCATGAATGATATGCTAGTTTTGTTTGAGATGCATTTCTTTAAGTAAGTATATCAGCATTGCTTGGTATATTGTACACTGTATAGATGAGATCTAGAACACATTTCAGATAGAAAAAGTATTTTTCTGACTTAGTTGATGAGAGTATGATCATGAGTTGCTGTTATTCTTTTCTTCCAGGTGGTAGCACTCCAAAAATTCAGTTGTCAGCAGGTAATAGCAGTCTTCCTAGCAATGTGATGGTAAATGTAACTTCTGCTTCAGGCATAAAGATGGAGACAGATTCTTCATCTTGTAAAAGAAAACGGGAAGATGAAGAGTATGATCCCATGCAATAGCACACTCAGATATGTGCATAAAGAACTTTATCAAAAGTGACATTTGGAATATGAATATGAATTAATTGTCTACATATATTGTAAGAAGTAATTAAAGTTTTTGTGTAAGATTTTGCTTGTGTCATCCTGCTACGAATATGTGGAAAGATGAAACTGAAAAATAGGTTTCTCACGTTGTGTAATCTGTGTATGTGGACATTGCCAGATATTGATAGTAGATATCTCTGGTTAGCTGATACATTCATGATGTACTTGTTGCAGATGAATGTACTCATCACATTTTAGTACAAAACAAGCCTTTTTCATATTCATTATGACTATTTTTTCTTTAAGTTAACCATCTTAGCCCCACCATTGATGTAAAGGTCTATAGCAAGAGCTACTTAGACCATTTTCATTGGCAAAAACCAAAGAATACAGTTTCAGATAAGCCAGGGGAAATATAAAGCTTTGTGTAAACTCCTTACTATGAGCATGCACCAGAGGCATTACTCTGGGAATCTCCCAGGATGCTTAGCAACTTCAAACATGCAACACCTTCATAATAAAACAAAGATCCTCCCAATATAGTCCAACCTCAACATACTCAGCACTTAATTCTATGCAAAAGCAGTAGACCCCTCCCACCCTAACCACTTTATAACAAACCACCAAATCAAACCAAGTACATGCTTATCCCTGCCTTACACTTCAGTTACCACTATTCACAGTTCCCCTCTCCCTCAACATAGCACAGTGACAAAACATATACTGAAGTAACCCAGCAAGCACTAAACAACCAATCTCCCAACTTGGTCTTGAACTACATCCATCAGAAACCACGTTCCCCAGACAAACATGAGTGACGCTGTCCCACTTACACTCTCGCCATCCCCCCATCATGACAACACAAACTCCATTTCCCCATATCCCAAGACCATGCCCCTGGTGCAGCTACCATAAAGAAGACACCAAGCACATGCTACTTTTATTGCCGTGCACTTTATGCATGTGAATGCACACACATCACAACATTTTGACTGGTGGACATGACCAGCTTCCTGGGTGCTGCAGAAGCCTCATGAGTTTGCAACTGAGTTTAAAGAAGTGTGTTAAAGGAAAAAGTTGAGAGTAAATGTCAGTAAGAGCAGGGTTGAGGGACAAGTTAGTTGGGATGTAAGTCTGAATGGAAAAAAATTGGAGGAAGTGAAGTGTTTTAGATATCTGGGAATAGACTTGGCAGCGAATGGAGCCATGGAAGCAGGAGTGAGACATAGGGTGGGGTAGGGAGCGAAGGTTCTGGGAACGATGAAAATTGTGTGAAAAGAGAGAACGTTATCTCGGAGGGCAAGAATTGGAATGTTGAAGGAATAATCGTTCCAACAATATTATATGGTTGCAAGGCATGGGCTATAGATAGAGTTGTACGATGGAGGGTGGATATATTGGAAATGAAATGTTTAAGGAATATATATGGTGTGAGATGGTTTGATCGATTAAGTAATGTAAAGGTAAGAGAGATGTGTGGTAATAAAAAGAGTGTGGTTGAGGTTGAGAGAGTAGAAGAGGGTGTGTTGAAATGGTTTGGACATATGGAACGAATGAGTAAGGAAAGGTTAACAAAGAAGATATATGTTTCAGAGGTGGAGGGAACAAGGAGAAGCAGGAGACCAAATTGGAGGTGGAAGGATGGA
>JAUUDW010299744.1:0-13571 GCA_032361385.1 Panulirus guttatus
TATGTGTGTATATGCCTGTGTATCCCTGGGTATAGGGGAGAAAGAATACTTCCCACGTATGCCCTGCATGTCATAAAAGGCGACTAAAAGGGGAGGGAGCGGGGGGGTTGAAAATCCCCCCCTGTTTTTACTTTTTCAAAAGAATGAACAGAAAAGGGGGCCAAGTGAGGATTTTTCCCTGTAAGGCTCAGTCCTCTGTTCTTAACAATACCTCGCTAATGCGGGAAATAGCAAATATGTATGAAGAAAGAAATGTATATGTATGTGTATATGTATATGTGGATATGTAATGTGCATATATGTACATGTACGTATATTTGTGGGTATGCGGTGGATGAATCTTTCTTCATCTGTTTCCTGGTGCTACCTCGCTAGCGCGGAAAACAGCGATCAAGTATAACAAAAAATGTGTATATATATATTTCGTAAATATTCGCCATCTCCTGCATAAGCTAGGTAGCATAAAGAACAGAGGACTGAACCTTAGAGGAAAACTCCTTACTTGGCCCCTTTCTCTGTTCCTTGATTAGGGCATTCACTTACCCATGCCATCTCAGCTAACATTAGAAAATAAAGGGGGGCTGCACGGGTGTTTATAGACATGAGTTTTAAAGGTAGAAAGATTATAGGAAGAGAGAAAGACATGAGGAAGGAAATTCCACAACATGGCTGTTCGAGGGAAGGAGGTATTATAATACTGAATCCTCAAGTGGCTGGTTTCACACAGAAACTGGTGGAATGAGTAACTGGTTGCATGCCTTGAGTCCAGTGCTTGGGGGCAGGGACACAAATAGACAGCTCATGTGAACATTGGCTAAAATAAGACCTGTGGAGTACAGAGCATCAACATCATGGTATACTCAGAGGCATGTTAGAATACAGGTGATGCCAGGAGAAGTATTGAGATGGAAGAGTTGGAGGGGAAAACTACCTCAGAAATGTGAGCAGAGCTTCATTCATTGGCAAATAAAACCCCATGCAGATATGGAAGAATTGCCCGCATGAAAAAATTTTCATCATCTATATAACATCCCAGGCTTTTGGGAAGCAGATTTTGTGATGTTGATTGTATGAGGTTTCCAGGGTAGAATGGAGGATATGGTTATGTCCAACACATTTTCTGTTATCACATGGTTGAATTGTGGTGTCCTGAAATTGACGAAAAGGATATGAGTGACTCTCAGTTAAAAGGAGGATTGTGATTTAATGAGGTTACTGCTTCACCATTCTGAGTTATATGACAGGTCTGGATTGAGAGAAGAAATGTGTTTAGTACAAGAAAAAAGTCTAGTATTAGAAGGAGGGAAGGGAAAGTAAGCTGGTGTATGTAAAGTGGAATCATCAGCTCAAGAGTGAAAAGGGTTGAAATTACATGAGAAAAGACTGTTAATACAGAGAAAATAATATGTATGAGGACAGAACCCTGAGGAATGACCAGGGAGGTATATTACTAGTACTATCCGCTGGGTATAGAGAGGGTTAGTGACGGCAATGTAGTGAGCCAGCATTTCACTGATTGTCAAAATGCACTCTTTTGACCCAGGTAGCTGTCTTTTGTTTCTACCTCATCCTCATTTGGACTGTTGGCATTCTGTCTACAGACATACAGTCTTTCCATGTCACACATAACATTTGACATTACAAAACACAACTCATTCTTCGTAACTCTAGATTTTTTGTGAAGAGCATTATGCATTTGCCCCACCTTTGGCAAAATGGTAGGAGTAATGGATAGAAGTAGTAGTAAAAAGGAACATTAGACAGGAGCATTAGTTAGAAGTAGTAAGATGGAAGCATTAAGTAAAAGTTGTAGGTTGGAAAATTAGGGAGGAACATTAGGTAGACATATCAGGTATATGTAATCCATAAGACCATTAGGTAGGAGCTTCTGAAAACACTGCACTAGAGTTGCCCTCTGCCAGTAGCCTGTTAAGGGTTAGGCACTAAAGGTTAAGAAGTTGCCCTGGAGTTCAGCAGTTATGGAGACTTTTTTACCATGGCTACCCCCCTTGAGGGATTTCCCAAAGGGAACAGGCATCAGAGATATAGATAGATAGAGAAGCAAAAAGTCAGAGGAAGGAACTCCTGAGAAGGCAAAAAATTAATGCTACACCCAGTCAAAGGCTCTAGAGATTTCACCACAGTTCCAGAAAAATCAGGTTCAGAGGCAAGTCACATAGCACTATACTAGTATACTAGTACTGTATGATTCATATTGGCGATCAGAAGTAAGAGAATGGGATTCTTCGTCAGAGAAAGTAGGAGTTAGACTTTAGAGATTGCAGAAGTAAGAACAGTGGGTTGATAGGTGGAAGGATAAGAGCAGTCTGCATTCTTGGGGATGGGATGCACCAAAGCATATAGTAGTATTATATTGCAGTCCCCCCCAACCCACAGACACACACAGACAGCAGACACACACACACACACACATACACACACATGGAGTGAGGACATTGGATTGAGTGAGGACTGAAGAATATTCGGGGGCATACTGTATTATGAGGGAGGTGATCTGTGAATTAACGCAGAGCACTAAACTCCCATAGCAATTAGCCCTCACCTTTGTAGCTCATATTGATTGCATTTACTGTACTAAGTATTAGAAAAATTACCAAAATTCACGAATTTTTCAGTTGAATCTGTCTGTGTATTATCAGTCACCCCATTGCTACTTTACTGGAGTGGAAAGAGTGCATATAGATATGCATCTGTGCTGGGAAATGGTTTTAGGAACTGTTATCAACTCTGGCAGAGAATGGGGATGTCCAGTTTTGTAGGGTAGACTTGCATCTGTGTCAAACTGTGCTTTTAAGTCATAGACAAAACTCTCTTTCAGATGTATTCTTGCGGTTCACTGGCTCCCAAGATGGGGCGAGGTGGAAGTGGGTGTTCAGATTGCAGATTCCGACGTCCACCACAACTGTGGGAGAGAGCTGATGGGTGAGTTTTTATTAAGCAGGATTGAGCTCAGTTCATATTTAATACTGTTCTAAATGAATTTTAGAGTAACAAGCTCCACTTCATCTCTCTGCAGCCTGATATCTGTTCCTTTGGTTTTATTCAAGTTCAGGCTCACCTACCATATTTCATAGTGTATAAGTCGATTTTTTAAGGCTATTTTTGGACCCTATAACTTGGGGGTGACTGATACACCGTATTAACTGTTAGTGCACTGTAAATTAGCTGTTCCAATTGCCATACTTGGCATTACTAGTTCTGAGATTCCTTGAGTAGGTGTTCGTTTTACTGTAAAAATGTAGCGACCACAGTAAATTTACTGAAATACCTGTACGTGCCATTGCTATTAAACCATTAAACTATTTACGGGTACCGGTACAGTGCTGGTAGTTTGTTACAATGTCTTTGTGTTCCTAAAGAGCTTCCCTTAGTACAGTATGAGTAGGGGCGAGCCTACATCAAATTTTCGCAGTGCGTTTATTTCATGGTTTGTCAAACGCGCACGTTTTCGATAAACAACCGCGTTCAACTTTCCCGCCCTGTGATCGATGCCGGCAGTCTGCCGCCAGCAAACACACTGCACTTTGCTACAACGCCCTAAGTCGGAAACATCAGATGACCCATGATACTTAAATGTCAATCAAAACAGAACCTGCTTTGTTTACATTGGGGAAGTTGTAAACAGATCCAGTTTTGATAAGCACCTCGTTCATGACACACCTACATCGACCTCACTTGCCACTTGGAATGTGGGCAGACTAGGCCTACCGGAAACATGAACATTATTGTATCGTGTTTTCACGATTCGGAAATATTCGTGGATTTCTTACAGTTGCAAACATAGCAAAAATTTCCTGAAAAGTAAGGGTTGACTTATACACCATGTTGACCTAATTCCCACAATTTGAGATCAAAAATAGGGGGGTCGACTTATACACTATGAAATACGGTAGGTGTATGTTCTGGTGGAGTGATATTTAATACTGGATTGGGTGCATGGTTGTTTAGTGCTTGTTTGGTCTTTACATTGTGAGTATATTTTGTCATTGTTGTGTTTGTTGGGGGATGGGGAATCTGTGAGTATAGTTTTGAATTATGAGGGAGGGGTAAACTTTTTCTTTCTACTTGAGGTTAGTGGTTGGTTTTGGAGCAGTTAGGATATGAAGGGTTTAGTGCTGTTGCAAAAGAGTGAGAGACAATCATGATTAGGAGAGACTTTATGTTTGTGTGGTTTTGAGCTTTGCTGTATTTGATTTTGACAGGGTGAATGACCAAGTAGGGGAGGTGTAGTTAGGGTGGAGCAGATGAGAATAACAAAATTAACATAAATTATATGGATAGTTGAATAATTTTGAATATGATTAAGAAGTTCCTTGTATTTAGTGACATCATTATGGTTATTGGATACAACTCTCAAGTTGTATACATGTGTATATGCAGTGAAAGGTAATATTACTTTATTCTGTTTAAGGCAGAAAAAGAAAAAGAAAACTCAAGTTATCTTTTCATGGTTCCTCTATGGACTTTGTGATATTTTCTCTTTAATGATATACTTTTTTCATTATGTAGTTTGCAGTAGTACTTTTATGATAGGTTATAACTTTTGCAAGAATTCTATACATGTTAAATGCTGGCTATATTTTACATGTATGTTCTCTAGCAAAAAATGAAATATATTGGGGAGAGAATTTATTCTGATATTTGGCTAATGTTTCCAGAAGATAAATTGAATTAAAGGAAATCCTCTCCCCAAGTGATGTATTTCTTTTATTTCGTATATTGTTAGGTAGATATTTTGATGCTTGTTTCCCATCAGTTTCTATTCTTGAAAGATGTGATAGGTGTTTGATGTGTATTATTATAATTTTCATGATGAAAATGATTTTACATAGTATTTTCCCTTTAATGTGCCTCACTTTCAAGTCTTTAATTGTCTAATGATAACTGATGTCTGTTGTAGTTAATACATGCATATATATTTCTTCTCTGTATTCTTGCTAACTTCTTATGTGACTCATTTATGTTTTTAATTTTTTTGCCATTTACTTTTCTTTCAGATTATGTTAATTGTCTTTTTCTATTCTTATTGATAAGGTAAGTGTTCTAATAAGAGGTTGTGTGAGTACCTCAAATGTTTCTGTACGTATGACTTTGTGAGATAAGTGTGTGTGTATGTATGTTTATGTGTGTGTGTATGCACTACCCATCTTGGGTGGATGATGATGATATTTCCCCAGAGGAACTTACTTTTATTACTCAGCACAACAATCTGCTGTCATTCTGTCTGTCAATATTAAGTTTGCCATCTAGGCCTCTTGTCTGAGTCACGCAAATTTTTAAGCAAATGCCTGCACCACTTTGCCTTCTTTTCATTTTTGAAAGTTCGGCGGAAAGCATTCTCCGCTTTTCTAATGTTGTTTTGTTTCAGCGCACAGGGCTGTTATTTTCTCAACTTGTAGATAGTAATGTCTTTCTTTTTGTGTGTTCTAGACCACTTATTTTATATATATTATGGAATATTTATTGTACTGAACCCAGGTTGGAAGATAGATATGAGATATGAAGTTTTAAGAAAAGGTGAACCAAGTATGGTTGGCAATTCAGTAAAGGGATAGATTTGGGGCTGTAGATTTAAGATATAGATCAGGCATTATGCCAATATGATATGGATGTTAAAGATAGCTTGCTTGTTTAGATTAGTGGTTGCATGTAGACTTATGTTCTAATTTTGAAATCTCAATTAAGTAAATCTTATAATGGGTTTTTAGGTAATGGCATCCTGTAGTATTCCGTAATAGTCTGAGCTAGAAAATTACCAAATTGATTCTAAATTGTTTCTAACATATGGTTTATAGTGCTTTTTTTTTTGCTGATATATTTTCATGAAAATGTTAGATTGAAAATTGTAGATGATCTAAACATGTTAACTGTGACTTAACAGTACAATCAAGTCTTAATTATTTAGACCAGTTTTGACCAAATGAGATGTTTGGAAATGCAGTTTGATTCTATAAAAATCAGCTGTGCTTGCAATTCTGTATGTTTTCACCATTATGTGCTAAATGATTATCTTATGATACTGCAAATGAAAAATGTTTAAGAGCTTCTGAATTAACATGAAAAGTTTTGAAAACTGAAAATATGTTGTTGAAGTTAGAAAAAAGAAATCGTAAATATTTCAATGATTTGGAGTTATTTCATTGCATTTCATACTGGGTTTGTACCAAAGGAAACCTAAACCTGTTCTTAATTTATGAGATGAATTACTGAAATGATTTTACATCACATCCTTTGTTTACACATTAAGTAGATATAGTATTCTATATAACTTATGTAAAAGTTAGCAGAAGTATGATTAGATTATCAAACATCATCAAGGATATGTTGGTTGACATGAAGAACATATACATACACACACTTGAGGAGAGGTTTTTGTTTATAAATATGTTTACAAGATATATTTTCATCTTTGATTTAAATAGGATAATGTAATTACAACATTCAAGCAAATGTTTTCTTACATATAAAGTTGTAGGAAGATGTACATGTCCAGATCACATTTATAGAATGTGTTTTCAGTTTTAAAACCATTGAGATATGATAGAAATAAAGGCCCAACACTTCCTACAGAAAACACAAACATGTAACTGCCACCCAACATATCTAAGTTGTGCTGTCCAAATATGAAACAGCTAGACTTTAGTTAAAAAAATTTCACTTTTGTAATGTCTGGTTTTCAGATTTATTAAGATGTGTTATCTAGTTTTATTAATAAAGCAACAAATACATTGTAGTGCTAAAATAATTTTATGTTAGATCTTAACCTTGCTGTATTTGTTAACAATGCAGGAATTAGCTTCCATTTGACATTATTGTCTTGTTCACAGTAACTTAATGTGGCATTATCAGAATTTCTCTGCTTGTTCTTCTGCTGGATCATATTGATTGTATATTATGACATAGATGTTCACCAATGAAACTGGGTATGTAAGAAGCCCAATGCTATTCTGAAAGTAGGGTAAAGTGCATGTGTATTTTTTCTTAATATACAGTTCTTTGTTGTTGTTTTAGACACAATATTTTGGTTGAATTTCGATACTCAGCCTTTTGTATTTTAGGATTAAGAGGTCAGCATGATAAGATTGGTGTTTATCTTTATGAAACATGAGATTGCTTGCAAAATAGAGATTAGGCTTTCATCGATTATTTACCTTGTGCATGTTCTCCCTTGCATGAATAACTCAGTTTCATACAAAGCCTTCAAAGAGGAACCATATATTATAGCTTAAAATAAAAATTAGTGTGTTGTTAATTTGTTTGGTTTATGAGAGGGTTACATTTTTGCCAGTAAAGCAGAAAAATAATTTATATTTTAGAAACTCTTAGTTTAATCGTTAGTTTTTATTGGTTTAGTGAGCAGAATGAATTTTCGATTACAGTCATTTTGTTTTTTTTGTTTCTTAGTTTATATTTGATATTACTTGTAGGTATGTGTTTCATTAAACACAGTTAAACTGTAATTAGCTTACATGGTCAAACAGAATTTTGTAACTTTGAAGATGCCAAGTACTTAGGACATAACTTGGAGTCAAAAAGTAAACCCACTGGCTGAATTATTTATGCTTATAATGAAAGTAACAGAAGATAGGTAAAAAGAGTAGGTAAATAATAATGCTAGATGCTATGCTCTTATATTCTCCACCTAAACATGCTAAATTACTCATTCATTGTACATTTTCACCCTTTTCATTATTTAATATCTAAATTTCCTTGAACTTTACTGGCCATTGTCATACTCTCACATCCACTGTTAAACTGAATGAAATTTTTGCTTCTTGCACCTAGATCCCTATTTCTGCTTGAGTCGGTTGAATGTCTCAAATTCATCAAGCTTAGGGCTGAGCAGTAGCCAAATTTCAGAATTTTTCAGATTTTGGTTATTGTTAATATACCTGATCATGTAAGTTATATATCTTCCCCTTGAGGGAGTTCCAGTTAGGAACAGACATCAGAGATATAGGTAGACTGTAAGTTTTTAACATTATTACAAGTTTTGAACAACATTAGATCTTAGATTATTTACTGTGCTTAACAAAAGTTCTTTCTTATTGCCAGTTCTATGTATACTGTGTTAGTGATTGATAGGTTATTACTAACGAAGTGCTGGGAGTGGCATCAGGTGCAGTTAAGGTTGATGAATAAATGTGTTAATCATACTTTGATGAAGCTGATGTTCAGGGAGATGCAGGAAATTCGCCTTGCATTTTATTTGTTGTCATTGTATAGAGTATCATTAAACCTCAGCTCAAGCTTGAGCATCAGGCATGGGGCTTTGTGGAGGATTGGAGTTCCTGTACCTCTTTGTCTGTATGACTTTTTTATGATTTTTAAGTTGTTCTTTTAGAGGTACTTCTGTTATAGAATTAAACTGTATTTTATCAGGTTTTCCTGAACCTTCTGCACACTCATTATCTCTTGTTAGGTGATTAGATTTTTCTGTTGTAAGAACCTAATAAGATGACACTTATCTGTGTTGAATTTTGGGCACTGCCAGGTTTTGGAATGCCTGATTTGAGACATTCTACTGTATTCATATCTTGCTTACATCATTGTGGCCTGTACCACTTCTGTAGCAGCTTTTCTTGTACCCCAAAAAACTTTTCACTACTGTTTGGTCTCGCAGCATAATGGCTATTCCTTCAGCACGCTTCACTGTGCTAAATTTTCCATTTCACCATCCTCACTAAATATGATATCTAAAAGTAATCAAGTTTAAAACAGCCAAATTTCAGTCTTTTTGCATATCTGTTTGTCTGTATCTTGCATTGTTTTTCACTGCACTGCAAAGTGGCTCCTACTAAATATTTTTCATATACCTAATCATTATATATCATTGACTCATTCTTTGTCTGTTCTACATTCAGGCCTCAGTTTATCTCTGTCCACCTAATTGATTAATTAAGCTATTCTCCACATAATAATTTCACTGCAGTGCTTCATCTTTCATCAGCCAGTTCCTCATAGTCTTGTTTCCATGTTTGGTATCCTCATTCCTGAGTCACTTAATTCTCTTATTTCTGCATCTACTTTAGGAAACTTCTTTTACAACTTGATCAGCCATTGCTTTGGTACAGACCCATATCACAGACATATAGAAGTGTTGTTTACTGTCCTATTCATCTGTTGATATTAACTGTGGGATTTCCATTCACATGAGATTAATTGAGTGCATGTCGGCACACTCCTTTTTTATGGTAATGAATTTTTTTGCTGAGCTAAACTGTCTCCAAGCCAACTGTGGCTAAAGGGCAGGGATGCCAAAATACCTTGGGTATATTTGTTATCCCACCAAACAAGATGGCTTTCATTTTTTTCCCATCATTGGTGCCCTTAAACCTATAGCAGTTTGCCTGCATATTCGGTGTACATATCTAATGTGCTGTAAGTGCTTTCATTTCACATATTTAGTGATAGTATTACCGAATTATTCATGTTCTGAGTAAGATTTATAGAGGGAATGCCACATGAGTATCACCATGAAGCAGTGGAGGTTCTTGAGAAACAGTATCCTAGGACTAGGAGAAAATTACTAATTTTTGAATTTGAGGACCTCTTGTGGTAGCTCCATTGTCCTTTCCAAGGAAGACCATAGAAACATTAAAGTTGTATATGGCCGCAGGTATAAGTGGTATGTTTGCAGCCTCTACATTTATTACTGATATGAATTGAAAAGTAGAATGTAAGGATAAAAAGAATGTAGGCATGTGGACATTTTAGATATTTTGAAGAAAATTAATGTTGCACTAGAAGTGCATGAAACAGAGTTGAAAGGCAGTAGTATGTGTGGAATTAAGTTGAAGATGCAAGATTAGAGGTGTGTGACTATGTAAGGAAAGAAGAGTATTACAGCTGGTATGATTTCAATTATATGACTGTAAGCTACCAATTACAAAGTTAAGTTGAATTATTGATTGATTATACAGCCCCAGGAACCCTCTTATGGGACTCCTCCACATATTCAGGGTTGTCCTCCGATCAAGGACTGAAGAATAGTAGACTTTTGGAGTGAGAAGTTCCAGGACGGGACTGTGTTCCATTTTGTCCACTGGCAGTCATGCAGCCTCATTGAAGGTAATCCCCCATCTGCAGTGCAGTTACATGCCAACAGAATCCACTGACTCCTTGAGATGGATTAATATAAGAGAGTTACTTATTCATAATGAAGTAAATGGATAAGAAAATGATGAGTGTTTTACCCTGAGCTTGCCCCTGAATCACATGATACCCATCCCCATACAACAAAAAGAATAAAAAAATTCATATAAAGTATTTATTATATACAAAACAGATGCAATACAAACAAAGTAATATACTTACCTCTTTGTTCATTTAGGAGGGGTGTTTATTGAAGTGGGATTTTTTCCTTTCTTTCCCAGGCATGATTTCATACTCTGCTCTTACTATTTACACAGGAACTATACTGTTTTCATTCAGACCACTATCTTCTTCCACACCATAATCATTGCTATCAAAGTCAAGCAGAGTTGTTGCAAAATCTTTTCCATTTGACGTGACAAAGCTGTGTATGAGTGGTGGCCTGAATTGCCTCATGCCGCCCACCTCACTTTTGTTGCCTGCCTCACTCTCCTTGCTAGCCTTGCACAGGATCACATATCCCCTTTCTAGATATCTCTCCCCTCACTTTCTTTTTTTACTTGATAAGTAGATTTTAAAGATTTCCTCTTCTTCATTGTACTCATAAAGTGTCCTTTTTATCATAGGTTGGGTAAGAGAGTACTGGTACATGCATGGGGCATCACAGGATATTGACGCACTTGCTTCCTCTCTGTTGGTATTTTGGGTAACTAAGGAGCTTGGAATTTTTTGTCAGTTCTGGTGGATGACAGACAATGACATGTATGGGTCACTTTTGGAGTCTTATTTCAACTGGGTATTCAAATTAGGGTGGGAACATTTAGATCATAATATGAAGTGCATAGCCTTTTTCTTAGTGGCACATCATATGACACAGGCAACATGTTGACCCTTTAACTGCTATAATTGGCAAGTGATGATGCATGTTTCATTGCTATTATCAGCAACTTATGGTTTAATGGTTCCTGCCCTAATCTGAATTCCCAGCTAATATTTGATTCCAACACTTATCCATAAATGTTAATAGCACTCTCCTGCTGTTGCTGGAAAAAATATCACATTCCTAAGTAACCGATATTTATTGTATATATTATTATAAAAGACGTAAATTACACGGGCATTCCCCTCCTTTCCTCAGTGAAAACACCAATTAATGAAATTTAGTTTTAGAATAAGGAAGCTGTGCTAGTATTACTGCCTATATTTTTGGTGATGAGATTCTTTATATTATTGCTAATTTAGAAGAAAATGACTTCATTTATATGTGTAAATTAAGTCCTTTGTAAATGAATATGTAGATATATTTAGAAAATGTGTGTGAGTGTAGTATGCTTAGTGTATATAGTGTAAAGTAACACCTGAAAAGTAACTGTAAAGTGTGTATTGTGCTTAGGTATATACCTTTACCTTCCTACCCACGAGTCCCCTCAGTGGAACTCCCACATGCTCATGAAGCTGTCCACATTCACTGGGTGGGCCCATAGTCAAGGAGGGTGGTGATGCTGTGGGTATGACTGTGTGAGGTGACCAGAGGACGATTTAGGAGTAAGTGTTCCTTATGTTTAGTATGGAAGTTGCATCTTGGGCTTGAGGGGGTCTTGCAGTTTGTCGAATTGTTGTTTGTAAATGCTGTAGAGAATGGTGGTGTCCAGAGTGCAAATGAGAAAGTGTAACTCTTGTATGACTAGGAAGTGTGTTGCATATGGGTCTGTGTCTGGTGGGAGTTTTTTAAGACTGAGTTTAGATGATAGTTAAGTGCCTGTTGACTCGTTTCACTGCAAGTATGTTTTGTCAGTGTTGTGTTTCCTGGAGATGGGGTAGCTATACATACAGGTTGTTGAAGTGTCAAGAAGGAGTAAGCTTTTTATTGCTACTTGGGGATTGATGGTTAGTTATGGAATGGTTTAGGTGGGAGGGGTTGCATACAACTGCAGAGGGGTTGCATAGTGTGCTGTTGCATAGAATTGAGTGCTGAGCATGTTGAGGTGGGATTGTATTTGGAGTATCATTGTTTTATTGTGGTAGTTGAGTATTTGTGGTTGCTAGGGAGCCAGTGATTGTTCTGAGTGCACTATTTTGTATGCTTTACTGCTTTGTTACGTAATCATTTGAGAGGATGGAAGATCAGGCAGGTGAGGCATAGTTTAGGGTGGAGTAGATGAAATGTATGTAGATAATGCTAAGGCATTCTTTTTCTCGTCCAAATCTGATGCCTTACAGCGTTCTGAGGGCGTTTAGTTTGTGTGTTTCTTTTGTGTTGACATAATTGGTTTGGGGAGTGAATGGCATGTGGTGCCTGGGATAATTGGTGTTTTGTTCAGTGGAAGTGATTGTCTGTTTAAAGTGATGAGAGGGATGTGAGCTGGATTCTTGCCTGTTTTGGGTTAAAAGAGTGATTGAAGACTTCTGTAAAGATGCAGACATTCTGTAATTTAGTGTTGCATGTTTTGTTGTTGCTGCTGCTGTGGTGATGAGGTGTTGCGAAGTTGTCTGCATACAAAAGTACACCTTCATGTTGTGGTTTGATAAAGGTAATGGAGGTTCACGTAAGAAGGTTTGGAAAAAGAACTGCTTTTTGGGGATGGGGAACTCCATTTCAGAGTGTAAGTACTTTAGAGATGAAGCCATTGTAAGTGACTGCTATGGTAGTTGTTTGTATAATTGACCAACCTTGAAGCCATTGTAAGTGACTCTGCTATGGTAGTTGTTTGTATAATTGACTAACCACTTTTTGTCATTGTTGTGCAGGGTGGTCTCAATTATGTTATGTGTCAGCATGTGTTAGGACTCAGTGTCAGATGCTTTGTTGCTATCTGTTGCCACTAGTACTGTATAGAAGGGGGATTGTGGTTGGTTGAAACCATATAGGATATATTTGTTGAGGATGGTGTGTAGCGTGTTGGTGGAGTGGTTGGGTCTGAAACCATGGTGTGTAGGTGAGAGTGGAATAATTTGTTTGATTCTGTTTGGATACTGAGGATAGAAGTAATATAAGGCATTAGGAGGAAGGGGAGTTGGGTTGTTTGGAGGGTTTTGGGATTGGTATTATGATGGCAAGCTTCTAGATGTTAAAGATTTTCTAGTGTAGCCAGGAGGAGATTGCCTATGGGCTGGTCTCATTTAACAGATTGATGTGCTGGGGGTGGCCTATAGCAGGAGAATTCTTTAAGGTTTTAATTGAATTTCTTTTATCTTTGGGAGTGAAGGGTATGTGGACAGTTTTTTGAGGATGGATTTTGTGTATGTTTTTATGACTTTCTCATTTGGGGGATGTGGATGGTTTGTTGATGTTTTAGTAAGTTTGTGTGTTGTTTGGGAGAAGGGATTTCATTGGAATTGGTGAGGAGTGCTTAATGAGTGATGGCTGGGTTTGTGCCATGAGTGTGGATCGTCTTTAACTGTGTGCCAGACTTGGTTACTGTGGATTTTGTGGTTCATTATTTTAGGGAATGACC
>JAUUDW010299855.1:0-13571 GCA_032361385.1 Panulirus guttatus
TATTCTACTGCCCTGGACCCGTTTTATGAGATCCCGAGGCTGCACTCCATGCAGGAGCAGGGAAATGATGATGGCCTCATCTGAGTGAAAAGTTCCTCAGTCAGACTTTACTTCCTTTCGTCCATATACAGCACTACAAAAAGATCTAGACCCCCTGAACGTTATAGGCTGTTGGGAATACAGTGATATTTACGGGTTAGATCATTTACGCCCAAGACTGTGGGTAACTGTAGATCTCGCGGAACTATGTAAGGTCAGGGTTGCGTCGTGTGGGAGGCGAGGAAGAGATCTAGTCACAGGGTCTCATTCTTGACTGGGTGTTCAGAAGATACACGGACGACCTCAGTGCTGATCGAAGCCCCTTGCTAGGTATTGATCACATCGTCGCTGAGTGGCTATTAATCACATCTAACGAATAAATGTTGATACGCTGAGCGTTTGTAAGGATCGTGAACGTTCCCTGGATACCGAAGGAAGTGATCAGATCACCACTCTGGTTTTTAACCCCAAGAGGAAGAGGTCTTTGACTACTTGAATGTTGATTAAAAATCCCATGATGATCAAATTTTAGAAGTTGATCACACGATCCCAGACTATTTAGAGATTGATCACAGAGCCCGTTTGCCGCCCGATTGCTAATCGCAGAGCCCACGGCCATCCGTTTGTTGACCTCAGAGCCTCCTGGCTCCCCTTCCGCTAACCTTAGAGCTCCCCTGGCCAACTGTCTGCTGACCTTTAGAACTCCGTCTGCTGACCTTGGAGCCCTTGGCAATCAGCCTGGTATTCAAATCGCACTTAACCACTCGAACGATGATTACGTTTTCTCTAACGACTTAGGTGCTGTTTATAGAGTCCCTAACGACCTGATCGCTGGTTATGAAGCCCCCTCTCTCCCCAGGACCCTGGTGTAGTTCGGAACTCGTGGCGACCTGGTCTTTGACGGCCACAGAACGTGGCCTCAAGACACGGACGAAGCTCTCTCTCTCTCCCCCCCCCCCCCACACACACACACATACACACGCACCGAGCACACTCACCAGGGAGAGAAATTCCATACCATATTTGTCTTCGTGAAGTAAAGGTTATGAAAACTAGGTAGTTTCAGGTATCTAAATCGGTTCGCCAGGTTTCTGTCCTGCACCGAGTCCCATGTCTCGATTCATTTTGATTGATAAGTGACTGTTTGGCTGGCAACTAATGAGAAGGACGCCTCTCTTCGTCCATCGGCTTGTCTGCTGGGGAGGTGGAAGGGAAGTAACTACCGCAGTGGAGGAGGGAAGGCGAGGCGAGAAGGCGGAAGGATCTCTCTCCTCTGGCAGAAACTTGAGACGTGTTTTCCAAGGACGGCGGTGATGGAGACGTTAGAGTTCGGCCCCTCCGTAGAGAGGCTGGTGTCTGGCAGATTAGAGAAGTAAAATATGAAAGAGGCGGAACTGATGCCAAGGTATTTGAGTGTAATCATCTATCTGTACTGCACGGGGAGGGAGTTTTGCCTTCATGGGGACCTATCTCTTGAACATTTTTTACGACCACACAACTTCTTAAACTTCTGTATGTTGTCGGCATCTATGTTTCCTCAATCAGTCTATTTCATTCATAAAGAGAAAGAACATCTAGTTTTCAAGGTCCACAATTGCATGTCCAAGCACCGTCATCCACTATGTTATTTAAAACCACGCTGCAGGTAATACTGTAACACAACCCAACACTCACTAAGATGGGTAAGAGAATTTCTGTGTCCCGCTGGAGGAGAGGTAACAGAAATGCAGCAGTAGGTAGCAGAAGAAAAAGAGAAACCAAAATCTCGATCTTACACTTGGAAGAAACTAGGGAACATAATGTCAAAGAAGCTATCTGGACCTCACCACCAGCCATTAAGTATTCATACAATAGGCCCGTAAATCAGAATCTACAAAGACTATCAAATGTACTTCCTTGTGTATATGACTTTGTTCATGCCAGTGTTGTGGGTGTGGATGAGAGGCTCGTGTGTATGGGGATAGTAATAATGACAATGATAATAATAACGATAATGATAATATTGATAATGATAATCATGATAATTATGATGATGATAATAATAGTAATGATAATGATAATAATAACAGTAATAATAATAATAATAATAATAATAATAATAATAATATGTGGTTTAAGGACAATATATCATGTAAGGAGGGCTGATTGAATAGGAAATGATTGAGTGAGAGGGAGATAAGGTAGTAAGAGGAGAATATGAGAAAGCTGAAGATAGTGTGCTGAAATGATTTGGACATGTGGAGAGGATGAATGAGGAAAAGATGACTTAGAGGGTAGAGGGTGAGGAAAGAAAAGAAAACTAACCCGAGAAATGCAGAGAAATGTGACAAAGATTTTAGCAGGATTATGCACTGAAGAAGGCCTGCATGTGAGATGTCCCCACCTTACACTTGTGGAAGAAATCACAGTGCTGCACTAGCTTTTTCTATAAGTAATCCTGGGAAAACGGAAGACTTTGGTAACGGATGAAAGATTAAGATCCAAAATATTTACGAAGAAAAAACACCTCCACTATCAATCCTTATTTTTTTAGTGTGAATCATGTAATGTTTCTAAAGATAATCATGCTATTCATAACCAATGTTGTGCCTGTGTATCAAATAAGAGTAAAGAGTGAAACTAAGATGAAGAAACAAATCCTTCGACACCCTCCTCACACATGCCAACCATTCTCCATCACAATGATTTATCGTGTAAACATTGTAGTATTTCTTAATATTTCTAAATATGTTCATGTCATCTACCATTAATGCTGTGCCTGAGTATGAAATATGAGTAAAACAGGAAAACAACTTCAACAGAAAGAGAGAAACACCATCTCCATATCCTACCTCTTACCTGGAGCTATCAAGCAAATTATTCACACCCTCCTTCACCCCTCGCTCAGCAGTGGATCAGGCCAATACAACACGTATACCTTAACATACATACATAACAGATTGATTCCTCTATTACTTAAAAACTCACTTTTGTACACCTTTCCATTACACAAGGGCACTCTTCATAACTGTGTCATTACTAAAATACAGAATCAATAATATTTTGACTAGATTATAACTTTTTCATTATTGCTGTATACATTTGAGATCTTCAAAAAGAACCCAATTTTCTTATAACATATTATCTATTAGCATGATACAACCCCAAGTACCCTTTTTACTAGAACTCTTGCAGCTTCAAGGCTGCTCTACAGTCACTAGCAGGGAAAGGATAGACTCCTTTGGAGCAAAAAGTTTTTCAGAGATTATACTCTGATGATAAAACATCGATGATGGTGACTTTTCACTAACAGTATAGCCACAAGTAGGTAAAGGTTAGGAATGACCATAAGACATTTGTAAGACCAAACAGCCACAAAACTGTAGGTCTCTTGGAATACAACATTCATTAATAGCACAAGCATATTCCTATGCACACTTTTCATGGAAGAGATCAAAGAGATTTCACTGTCACTCTCAAACTCTTGACTAGAAAAATTAGAAATACTTTCCCTTACATTCCTTGTGCTTAGTAGCACAAAGAATGAAAGCTGCAAATCCAATTTCAGCATCAGATATTCTCAGAACCAATTACAGGATTTCCTAAATTACAAATCATCAGTTATTTTCTAAGGTTGCAAACAATCCTCCAGACAAACATAAGGACAGATACTGGGATCATAAACATAAACGGTATGAACTGTGAATTTTGTGTTGTCCTCGGAAAAATCTGAGAAGCCCTGATATATTTCAAAAGGTATGTATATTCCTTTAACCAAAGTATGAAAATCATAAAAGCTTGTGGTCACATATAGATGTTCCAAATCAATAAGAGAATCTTCCAAAAAATATCAAAGCAACTTAAAAACAACATAATTAAAACTATGCATTTCAAATTAAAGCAATTCAAAATAATAGGATATGTACATGCACTACATACAATCTATATCTACTTACCTTCACGTTTCAGCACACCAACAGGAACCATAACTGTGGGAAGGGGAGCAGCAGCTGAGGCAGCTGCTTGCTGGGGAGGAGGCACACGAGAACAATACTCCATAGGGTTATTAGGATCTGGAGGACGTCTCATGCTATCAGCCTGCTGCCGACCTTGCCTTACTTCTCCATCATGTCCTTCTTCTTGTCCTCCAAAATAAAAGGGTAAAGAAGGAAAAAAAAAAAATCTGATTTTATTGAACAAATGAGCAAGCCAATCACCAAGCTCAATACATACACTGAAAAAACAGCAAAACCTTGGATTCTGTCAACTCTGGATATCTTTGCTGCACCCTAGGGGAAAAGCAAAAAACTAAAAATAAAATGAAAATTAATAATGAAAGAAAAAAGTATCTGTATCATACATAAATATAATTACAAAGCCTTTCCCTTCACCAGAGTGGTTTAATCAGTTCTTTGCTTTACAAAAAATTTGATACTCAGCTGACCTGCCTGTATCATTTGCAGACAAGGCCCACAGACTCTTGCCTCCTTGTAGTCCATGTACGGAAGAGGAGCCCTATGATGACAACACTGTGCACAGAGAACACGCCCACATGCTCGGCAGTGGTGACGTCGACGAATCACAGTAAACTTCAAACCACACTCTTGACAATTTGGTGCATCTTCATCTGGGATCCAAAATGGAGCCACATGGCCAACTAAACTTCCATTGTCTTCACCCGGGTTAGCTTGCTTGGTAGAGGGAGCAGCTTCTCCTGTACCTTGAGTTCCACCGCCTCCTTCATCTTCTCGGCCAGATCCACTATCATCATCATATATAGCAGTCACTAAAGCCCCTGAATTAAACATATTTCAAAATCAATAGTGCTTTATGGCAAAAATTAAAAAAGATTTATGCTTATAAAAGAAAAACTATATTCATGAGTGCCCATCATATCCACAATTGTACCACCCACAACATGAGATTTAAAAAGCCCTATTCACTTTGTGACATTTAAAAAAAATTATGAACCATATATCAACATGTGACTTCTTACTAGAAGAAAAAATTATGAATCATATATCAGCTCATGACTTCTGATCAGAAAAACAATCATGAACCATATATCTAATCACGACTTCTCAGTAGAAAAAATCATGATATTGACCAGTTGTCATAGAAATAAGACTAACACTGATGTTTAGGTATTGCATCTCACCTGGTGTGACTCTTGATGGAGACTCAGGTTCAGTAACAACTTGCTGCGGTCGTCTTTCGGGTGAACCAAGATCTCCGTCTGTGAGCGTGCTACTGGAGGACACTGTATCTGTACCTGTACTATTGCTTGATAGGTTGTCACCCCCATCTCCATTGTGGCCTCTGTCAAGTAAGTTTTCAGCAGCATCACTCTGACTACTATAAGGATGACAGATTACCTCTTCAACACCCCCTGAAACTGGATGTTGGGAGAAGCTAATATTTTCCTGAGTTGTAATATCCGGATTTTCATCCAAAGAACTGTGTCTTTCATCAAAATCATTATCACGTTTTTGCCACACTGGTGCTTCTCCATTTGGTTTCTCTTCAGTTTCCAATGAATAACCTGAGGCTTGTGCATTTTCACTGGCTTCTGTATCAGCTCCAGGTATAGGCTGAGAAGCACTCATACCACCTATTAAATCTGGACCTCCAACTAAACTGGATTCATTTGTAGGTTGAATCTCTGGGTTTACTATCTCTCCTGTTCTGCCTTTTTCACAACTGCTCACTGACTTTATACTCCCACCATAAGCCCCTTGCAACCGGAATTGTTCTTCCTCCAACTCAGCAAGTTCAGCATCAAGATCTGCATCATCTATATCAACATTCTTACTAAAGCTGACAGGGACAGCATTAACAGCACTCACATCTGGGAGAGATGACTGTGATGGGGCTTGTGGCTCTACTCTTCTGGTGACAAGAGTTTCCCTTTCATCTACTCTTGCTACAGTATCACAGACTGGGTTTACACGATCCTGGAGAATACCAGGGGCATCATCAGAACTAGGGATTCCATCCTCATGAGGTTTACGACTTAAATCATCTGAGGCAGATGCACTTGAAACAACCAACCCAACCCCAGATGAGGTTTCCTTATGACTTTGCTGCTCAGCAGTTTGGTGAACATTTACAACCTCAGGTATTCTACTGCACGACTGACTCTCCATTACAATAGCAGGTTCATTCATTTGTATATTTGAAAGAGCATTTTCCATCACAATTGCAGGTTCAGAATATTCTGCACCACTTACTGTTCCTTCACTGGCAACTGAGTTATCAACACTGTTCATTGCCATGAGGTCAGGCAGCAATCGGTGTTCTTGTTGTTCCACAATGTTCACTGGTTCACTTACACCTTCATTCTGAATGTCTTGTATTCCTTCCTGGGATTCATTAGTATTTTGTTCATGATGATCTATTACCTCAGAATGTATTTCTTCACCTGCAGGTGGGGCTGATGAAGTAACTTCTGCAGGACTCTGCCACACATCAATGATATCTGGATGTCTTGTTTCATGTCCACTTTTAAGACCTCTGTCTGGAGGTACACTTGATGGTACTACATCCAAAGGTCTTGAACCAATAACATCGAGTCCTTCACAAGAAATATTTCTGTTTAAAAGATTCCTTCCTACGTTTCCTTCATTTTCTACACTTCCTGAACTGACCTCTGAAATCCCAGGAGAATGATAATCTGGAGGCATAGCATGTGCTCGAGAACTGATACCACCTGCACCTCCAGTGGTATATGGCATACCCAAGTTTTCAGCAACATATGGCTCAGGCTGGACACTGGGTAATGGGGCTTCTGAAAAGTTAAGTACTGAGGAAGGAGCCATCACTGGCCATAATGCCTGTGAAGCAGTAGGGTGCTGATTCACAGGTATACTTCCCGGTCTGACAGCCGAATCTAGCACATCACCTGCATGCGACTGTGACACCTGTTGAGAAAGCTGCAGCTGCATGCTTGGGTGGAATGGCAGTGAAGGTGGTGGTTGAGAGCAAGCAGCAGGTGGTTCACTGTCATCATTCTGGCCATCTGGAGGGCTCCGTGTCCCTGGTGGTTGAGCTTCTCTTTCAAACTGCACTCCACACCAGGGCTGAGCTGCAGCTGCAGCTCCAACTGCCTGAGGCTGCAGGGGTTCACTCCATCCTCCAAAAGAGCCCAACCCTACCCCATGTCTTGAAGAAGTTTGTGGTAAAGTGCCCCCACCATCTGGGCAGAATTCTAATTGTAACTTCTCATACTGATTTACAGATTCACTCTCATCTGAAAAAAATACAACACGTTATCTAATTTGCATATTCTGTAAAATTCATGTGAGTTCATTAGTAACTGATTTCACATACCTAATTAAAAAAATATCAATCTTGTTTGCTACTTCATATGTCAGCAAAGCAGCAACAGGAACAAACAAGAAATTGCCTCATTCTCTCACATCCATTCTCTTACTCTCATGTGTAATGCACCAAAATCACAGTCCCCACCAACAACCAGTCTCCATAAACCTCTCTGTGATTTCTCAAGGATGTTTGACATCCCTGGTTCAGTCCACTGACAGCAAATCAACCCATGTACACCACATCACTTCAACTCACTCTATCTCCTGCATGCCTCACACCCTTCTACATTGCAGGCATTCAGCATTCAAAACCTTATGAAC
The DNA here is from genome assembly GCA_032361385.1 of Panulirus guttatus. NCBI lineage: Eukaryota > Metazoa > Arthropoda > Malacostraca > Decapoda > Palinuridae > Panulirus > Panulirus guttatus. Next base: position 7,662 of record JAUUDW010299855.1, read on the forward strand.
TCCATCCTTCCATCTCCAATTTTGTCTCTCCTGCCCCTTATCCCCTCCTCTTCCCACACATGTATCCTCCCTGTCAACTTCTCCTCACTCACTGTCACCATATGTTCAAACCATTTAAGCACACCTTCAATTCTCTTAACCATACTTTTCTTATTACCAACTCCCTCTTACTTTATCATTTCTCTCTGGCCAAACCTCCTCATACCACATATTGTCATTAAACATTTCATTTCCAACACATTTAACCTCTTCCATACCTTCTCATCTTAAGCCCATCCCTTGCATCCATGCAATACCAAAGGGACTACTACACCTTCAAACTTGTTCATTTGCCCTCCCTGATAGTGACCTTCCTTTCCACATGTTCCTTAATGCTATTAGGACTTTCATCCCTTCCCCACCTTCTGATTTACTTTTTGGGTTTTCTTGATTCAAACTCACACCCCAACTTACCTGTCTCTCTCCACTACTGAACCTTATATCCTTGCTATTATTCACCTTAACTCTCAACCTTCTTTCACATACTCTCACAAATTAAGACACCAACTTCTGCAGTTTCTTACTCAATTCAGCAACTAGTGCCATGTCATCAGAAAACAAATGACTCACCTCCTAGACTCCCCCACTCCCAAGAGACTGAATAATTCCCGTTCTTTCCAAGACCATTGCATTCACCTTCCTCACCACCCCATACATAAACAGATTAAACAGCCATGGTGACATCACACATCCCTTCCGCAGACCCACCTTCACTTGGAAACACTCACCCTTCTCTCTACCTACTAGCACACACACCCTACTCTCTTGATAAAAACTACTCACTGCTTTTAATAGCTTCCCTCCCACACCATACATTCATAATACCTTTTACAATGCATCTCTATCGACCTATCTTATGCTTTCTATTAATCCGTAAATGCCACATACAAATCTTTCTGTTTATCTCAGTAATTCTTACACACATTCTTTAAAGTAGACAAATGATCCACACAACCTCTACCATTCCTAAAATCACAATGTCTTCCCCCATCACCACTCTCCCACGTAAACTCTATAAACCTAACCCTTTGGTAATTTGAACACTCATCTTTGTTCACCTTCTCTATATACAAAGACAATATACAGGCATTCTGCTAAAACTAAGACACTTCAACATGATCCATATATTCAGAAAAAATTCTAAACAAATTTCTCTTACTGCTACTCACCTTCATCTAACTCAAAATCATCCAGCACTTTATCAAGATCAACAGCAAACTTCTCCATCGTCCTTTCTTTTCCAAACCATGTTCTGAAAAGACGAGGCTCTCGTGAAAATATCGTTAATATGATATGAGATATAATTCTATGCAAGACATACAGCTAACTGGCCATAATGTAAATAATATGTTTTGAATGCTTGAATATATGTTAGTTGGTCCACAGAGTATCACAAAACTATCCATACAACACTCTATAGTATGAGGCTACATCAATTATCAATCATAACAGTAATATACTGGTAATTTACATACATGAATGAGAGAGGTGTAACCAAAATGACAAAATATGTTCTTACTGCCGTCTTACCAATACACTCCCACCGTAAGTTTTTTAATTGCTGTTTTTTTGGTTGGCGTAATTATTCTTTTATGATCTTTCATTTGATCAGGTAATTACACTGCTATTTCTCTATTTAAGATTTACAGTCTATCAGTGTTTGGGAGACCAACCTAATAAAAGTATCAAGGCAAAAAAAATTTCTTTGACTGGTTATTTTTATTTATACAAGTATTCTACCAACTCATCTGAACACAAATCAAGCAATATCGATGGCATATACCGCTATTCCGTAGTATCTCAACTAACCAGCAAATTTTGGGGTTTTGTTAAACCAGTTACACTATTACCAACTGTTATTAATAATATTTCATACATTAAGAATTAAAATTATTATTAATATTTCAAAGAGCCTCGTATTATAACGTGTTGTATGGACATTTCACTATCACTCTGAACAAACTACTGTACATTAATAACATCTTTTATATTTAGATACTCACATATAATCTCACTCACAAAAGCTGCTGATAACCCAGTGAACAATCCTATCTTTAACTACGTACTCATCACACCGACTACAAACCCTACTGACTCTTTGTGGCCAGCATGCTGAAAAGGGGGTCACTCACAATATAGTAAAATGCTTGAATTCATGTAATACACCTATACTTTCTTTATACACTTGCACCACGAAAAAAATCGAAATATACATATAGCTAATAATATTGCGAAACTGACCAAAAGAACTGACCTAACCTTATATCGTACTGCTTCACATCATGCTACAACACCAGAGCAGAAAAGCATCAAAATCCAAAACTAATAGCGATATGGAGCTATGCTGGTAAAACGACACGAGCAATACACTCAAGTCTGACGAGATAGGACGAGAGAGTCGAAATCATTTACCTGATCAAATTGTCTTGATAATTATAGTTACCTTACACCCGTCACCTGCTCCAGACTCCCAGTATCTGGCCAGCAAGCACTTCCCTCAGTTCCACGGCGAAGCAGTTATACACATAGCACAATCTATAATTCATATAGAGACTAAAGTGCTTTGTGAGATGCGGCTGTATATCTATTTATTTGATAGTTTTGAGGTATCCTTGACGCTGTAAACGACGAAGCACTGGACCACAACATCAGTGGTTTCCGGGCACGGTGCCTCCTCTCACACCAACCATCTTACCTCACATCACCTCAGGTATCAAACATAGTGCATTAAACGTTGCTCGCACATATCACAGCCACTTATGTGGAACTAAATACAAAATAAGCAGTCATAGGACCTCTCCACTGACGTCACACGGGGAAGAAAACAACAACAGTACCGCCCCGTTGACACTCGCCATGCGCAATAACCTCTAAAGTCGATGAAACATTTCATTAAATATCTCTCACACATTTGCATGGCCATGAAATGGTGAAATGGTCAAGTTTATGAATATCACTAAGACAAGTGTCCGAAATTTGAGTGACTCTTAACTACTTTCTGCTCTCCACGTCTTTTCAATTAACCTGAAAGCTTACTATAAGTTATTTCCTTCTCTTGGGAATAAACTTCTGAATTTTGAAATCTGAAGTCTTACACAGATTCTTTACCATATAGTTAGTCAAAGAATATCCTAGTAAATCAAAATTTATTTTCCTTAATTACAGCTTTACCTCAAAAGCATGGTGAAAGGAAACGAGAAATATCAAAAAATGTCGTTTTTGATCATTGATTTTCTTCTGCAACAATAATACACCAAAATAAATTACGCTACCAACTTGTGTAAAAGATAGCAACAGAAACTCTACTGTCTAATGGTGACGTAGGAAATGAAAAATCCAAGTGCTAAGTTGGGATTTCATGATCACTTCGGAACGTGAGCTACAAGCTCTGCTGAGTGACCCGATGGAGCCTTGAGTGCATGGAACATAGGGATTGTCCATAATCCTTGTTTGAAGGCACTTCACGATGATCAGAAGAAAAGGAAAAAGTGTGAGGAGTGTTCTTAGCTTCATTTCCTGAACATTAGATAAAATCTTAGTCTTCCAAATAACAGAATGACTTAAGATCGCTGTATTTTTGTTTTCGTCATGTCGTGGAGCCAAGTTCACTTCTCCATTCTTCCGACATATCTGAGTCAGACACACTTGACCTTCACTTTCCTTTCTCTCCAGGTTCTACACATTTCCGATGAGAGGGGGGAAACGGAGCAATGGGGTCTGGGGCCTGGGCCAAAGCTCCCTTTTTCTCAAATCCAACTTAAATTTTTTGTCAAATGTAAAACAGAAACCGCCTTCGCTTCATCTTTACACAATATACTAAATACATTTTTCTTTGTTTATGTGCTCTTACCTGTCATACTTTTTTCATCAGGTTCATCTATAATTTAGAAAAGAGATAAATATCGGCCACGAAGAAAATCATCGGGGGACACCCACTTTCTAGAAAGTGGTAAAAATTTGTTTATACAGGACGCGTGCTGAATTTCGACGCCTCTGATTCAACTTATTCGTTTTCTAGAATTATTTTGAAGACTTCAGAACTGAACACAGAGTGATGATGTTCCTGTAGAATATGGTATCACCCAAACGCTGGCAAATCATCGGCGGTTTACTTATCACAGTGAAAGTAAAATACTTCTGGTCACTTCAACCATCTGTCATAATCTAATTAGCCTTTCTTTGTTGAAAGCATTATGGTCATTGATATTTTTCTTACCAAATCATGATACCCCCAAGCTGAGGCTGTGGAAATGTAAGTCAAATTATTTTCTTTGGCCTTTCTCCTTTAAACTCTCTCGTATGGGGGGAGGAATTGTACAAAACAGGCTTTATCTTAAATTCCATAAAGATCTTAAAAGCTGTGGGAAGTGTAATCATATTTTCTTCAAGGCCGACTTTTGAAATGCTGAAATCTGTGGTCACTTTTGAGTTGAATGAGTACCATGAAGCTATGGTAATTCTGATCATTGAAAAAATCGGCCTTTCAGACCTGGTATTGGAACCATTGGTTCCTGCCTTTGATCCTAAGGTTCCTTCATAATAATCTGTGGCTGCCAGGTCGCTTATTTTGAATGAGTGCAGTGAACTAAGTGTGGTTCATAAAGCATTTGAAAAACAGCCTTTGGCGGCCGCAGAACTGCGTTCAAGGCCAACCTGTGTAGCTTTAAACCTGGCTCAGATTGTGAAGTCAAATTAGAATTCAAAATATTAAGTGCCTTCCTGCTAAATCTGGTGTCTCCAGGTGATACGACCGCGAAAGAGTGACAAAGAACTGCACAAATTCATGAAAATATGTATCAGATTTCTGTTAGATGGAAGTTCTCAATGAAATTTCCTCCTTGGTACCTCTAGTTGAATCATATGTCATATGAGTTTACTCTTTTAATAATTGGTTTATAAAGAATGCCGTTTATGGATCTCGTTACGTCATCGACTGAATTAAATATCGCTTGGCCTTTACGTCTGGATCAGGAAGTTACGTCTCGGTTTTATGAGCACCAATGTCCGTAGTGGTCAGCCGTTTGGGGATTGAGTACCATTTTCTTTAACTCATTCATTATGCATTCATAATTGAAGCTTTTTATATTAACTCTCAGTGCTTATCAAATTTACTTGGTATCATTAGACAGATAGCCAGAATTAAGGTGAGATATAAAGTAAATTTTCCCTTATTGATTCATTCGGTTTACATTCATATTTGAGAGTTTTTAACTCAATTTACATTACTTATTGCATTTACTTGTCTGTATTAGTAAAAGTCACCAGCCTTTTAAGGACTCGACACATAAGATTTATATTTATCTTGAGTTTATTTTTTTCTATGTAATTTCATGAATTTGCTCTCTTGATCTTCAAGGTCTTGCTAAGAAAAAAAAACGTTTTTTTCATGTGACAAAATTTGTTTTGAAGTGAATCAGCATCATATGAGGAGCAGCCAAAAAACAAATGGTGTAGATCTCGACTTACTTAAAGAAAAATAAACTTTTGATATGAGCTTGTGACAGAGGTACTTGCAGATCGTGAAACAAATTCAGAAAAGTATACATAAAACCCAAAAATATTGATATAAAAATAAATCTACTTGGGTTTCCTTTAGAAATACAGAGGTGTATTTCACAGGCTCTACTGTAATCCTCTTGGAACTGGCCTTTTTCTATGGCATTTAGGGATACCGGAATGTTAGAAAATTTCAAGATATCCGCAATATACGCAGTTAAAAGGATATCCTTATAGAAGTATTGGACGTGACGTTGGTAACGGACCGCTAATGAGGTTCAGTGCCTCTCTTTATAAAACTATTACGGGCACTTGTTGCACATCCTGCAGGAGGAAGAGGGTGCCACGTTTTCTCAAACAGAGAATTTCTAGTTT
>JAUUDW010299966.1:0-13568 GCA_032361385.1 Panulirus guttatus
GGAGAGTACCATCCTGCAGCGTGATGTGGATCGTCTCAACACTAAATACAATGAACTCAGGGAAAAGATCAAGACCACCTCAAGAACCACTGCTGCTGCTTCATAACTTCCATTACCTTAACATAATTTGATTCCTATGCTGATTTTCCAGGATGATTTAACTTCATTTCATATATCTGAAAACTGATGCAAGACATGCATATCTGTAAGCATATAAGTAATCAATCTGTAAATGGCATTTGGGAAAAATTATGACTAATTTAACTGTAATTGGTATGAATCATCATTTTCAGAAATGTTGTATGTTACAATATCAAAAAAAGTATATATGAAGTATTATAGTAATCCATTCTACATGAACTTCAAAAGGAAGTAAGTGAGGGTAAATCACTCAAAATACTAAGAAGCAAAGCTGTCAGTGTCTGCAGCAAAGAATAAAAGAAAAATTATTGCTATTTAAGATATGTCTCATTTAGTGTATGGGTAAAGGTAATAGCTGGGAAGCAGCCACTGACCAGGGAGATGTGTTACTAGTAATACCTGCCTGGGTATCAGGAGGGTTACTGACAGCTGCATTGTGAGCCAGCACTTCAGTGGTTGTAAAGTTGCACTCCTCTAACCCAGGTACCTGTCTTTTCTTTCTGTTCACAAACATTAAATCCCTCCATGCCATGCAACACTTGATGGCACTTAACTCACACAATTCATTCTTTGTAACTTGAGATTTTCCTGCAGTGAGCACTCTTTACTAGTTCTACCTTTTGGCAGAATGGTGGGAGCAATAGATACTAGAAGTAGTACATAGGAACATTAGGTAGAAACATATAGAAGAAATATTAGGTAAAAGTAGTAGGTAGGAACATTAGGAGGGAGCATTAGCTAAAAGTAGTGGGTTGGAATATTTAATAAACACATTAGGGAGAAGTAGTCAGTAGAAACATTAGGTAGTCTCTGGAAATATTGTATTAGAGTTGCCCTCTACCAGTGGCCTGTTAAGGGTAAGGCATTAAAGGGTAAGTAGCAGCACTGTTGTTCACCAGTTATGGGGAATCTTTACCATGGCCACCCCCTTGAGGGAAATTCCCAGAGGGAACAGGCATCAAAAATCTTTTGGATGAGGATGTGTCAAGGGATAGTATCAACTGCTTTGTTAATGTCTATTGCCACCAGTGATATGCAGGATGGGGGTTTCAGTAGGTTGAAGCCATCTAAGATATGTTGTGTGAGGTCGGTGTGTAGTGTGGTGATGAAGTGGTTGGGTCTGAGCCATGTTCTGTAGCCGAGTGGGCTATGTTTTCACATAATTTGGATACTAAAGACAGAAGAGCAGTAGGAAGGGGGGTAGCTGGGTGGTTTGGAAGGTTTTAGGATTGATATTCTGTTGGAGAATTTCCAGATGTTAGGGTTTTGGTGTGCAGTCATGAGTGGTTAACGATATCAGTAAGGGCCTGAACTGCAACAGGGCCAAAGTGATTATGTAAATGTCTGATTTGTTGTCAGGGCCTGATCCAGGAGACTTCTGTAAGGTTTTGTGTTGGTTTCATCAATGGGAGTAAAGGGTGAGTGGGCTGTTGTTTCTGGATGTATTCTGGGTGGGTTTTTCATGACTCTTCTGTTTAGGGGTGACACACAAGGGGTAACGAAAGCCATGAGGTATTGCAAGGCAGTGCGAGAAATGACATGATAATATGAGGGGAAAGTTAATGTGAACAAGTGGAAAAGCAAGGTAGCTTATGAAACAGAATGAATAATTCATGGAGGCATGAGGAACAAGGCATCCAAGAATATGAATTAATAATGGCAAATGCAGGAACATAAATATTGTGGAAGAGAGAAACAATTAAAAACATAAAACATAGGAAAACACTGGAAACTTGCAACTCAACAAACTAAGAGACAGGATGGAACTTTGGATATGTAAAGTAAAGTGGGAAACATGAAAGTATAGGATCATTAAGGAACCAAGTTAAGATGACATGATAAAAATAGGGGTAATGGAAGGAATGAACCTCAGAAAGAATTCAGGTGAATGTGAGGGAATATGGTAAACATAATGGAACCCATATATACTGAGGGAACAGAGGGGAATATTTTAGAACACATGTTAATATGAGGGATCAAGGGTAATATGAGGGCTAGTGGGGATTAAAAAGGGACAAAGATGAACATGAAACGCACAAAAACATATCCATATAGTAATATACAGGACCAATAAGGAACTTGAGGCTACAAAGGAATATAATTGACCCCCATGGAACCTTGCCAAATAGTTTCAGCACTTACATGTGAGGTATCCTTAATACTTCCTGGCAAGCTGTGGCACTCTACTAGCAGTGGATAAAGCTTGTGCATTCTGAGCTGATGTCCTAAAAATATGGCAAAAATGATTCTGATAACACCAGGAATTTTATTTGGCTTGAGTTTCAGTTTTATCTAGTAATTTCAACCTTACAGTGCAACTGCATGATTACTGACCTGAACTGTGGTCAACCAACAGTGATCAGATTCAGTTTTTGAAGTTGAGACATTATTTTTAATTTTTTGGAGAAGGAAAGGGGGATGGGGGTGAATAATCACCATTCATGGCATACTTACAAATTCTCATCTTTTGACTTGGAGGCAGATATCAAGACAAAACTTTCAAGTTAAATTCAAATTTTTTTTGTTGACTTTTGCTTCCAATGACCTGATGCTAGAAGATGCCTCCCATACCTCAGAGGTGCTGAATCAAAGCCTGAGCATGCCATGCCAAAGCAAGGACTGACTAAACATTTCCAATAGCCTACTGTCTTCTTTTATGCTATGGCACAAATTTTCAGAAAAAAAAAAGACAGAGACATTGTTATGATTAAATAATATACATACTCTACATAGTAAATGCTGAGCACCATACAAAGAGAGGGATAAATGAGTATCAATAAATACTAAATGTTTATTTTATGAAAGAAATGTGAAAAAAAATAGTGTTTATACAAAATGTTTTTGATCATTGTATTACATCCGTAATCTACAAGATTAATGAAAAAAGTCATTCATACAAATCAGGAGAAATAAAAGTAATGCAATAGTTACTCTTCATTCATCTCAATGAGATTTCACTTCAGTATTCAGTTACAAGAAGTACATAGTTTGAGCAAAATAGGAGCAACTACTTCCTGGTATTTCTCTAAGCATTAAGCTAAGTAAGAGTTAAGATGCATAAATTCAGTCATCCACAAGTTATAAATGAACTGGTAACATATATGATATTAAAATATAAACTGTACATTAACAAAGCAATTCTATGTTGTGTCTATTCTAATGACTCTCATTCGATAATTATGCACAAGTATGCATGCAGCCTCATTGCTTCCCCCACAATAATGAGAAGATGAAAACACTGTCATCAGTCGTCCACCTTGTTGAATCTGTTGAGTACATCAAATGATGAAATAAATACAAGACTGCACAACACTTGTTATGAGTTTATGAGATACTTATCTCTCTATCTATCAGTACATATCTACCTTGATGTGTCCAGCTTTGACAAGAATGGTCATGGCAGCACCAGCCCTACAATGTTCCAATAAATCATACTCCTACTTGAGCATCTACCCATTCACTGTTTATGATAACTGCCTCAGCCACAGTGCATCAGGGGAGAAGATATGGTCTAGTATGTTCACATTCACTCTCTAGTAATATATATCAAAACCTTAGTCCCCTCCACAACCTGGCCCCACAGCCCTTTCTAAGGTTTCCTGCAACTGCTTTATCTGTCTTAGTTCAGCCCACTGAGAACACATCATCCATTGTGTACCAAACCTCTCCAATTTACTCAATTCCTTCCATGTCCACAACCTCCTGCATGTTCAGACTCAGAACCTTCAAAACATATTTCACTCAATCCTTCCACCTCCTCCTTTGTTTCCCCTTTTGACTTATTCGCATCATTTGTGATATGTATACCCTCTTTGCCATCTTCTACTGATATGTCCAAACCATTTAAGTACATACTCTTCAGCTATCCCATACATATTCCTCTTACTATCAAACTTCTATCTTATTCTGTCAGTTCTTTTTCAATCCACCCACTCACAGCACATAACGTCCTCACACGTTTCATTTCCAACAAATCCACCCTCTCTCTCTCTCTCTCTCTCTCTCTCTCTCTCTCGATGTGCTTTACAAATGGCAGCTAGAGACTGAGTGTGAGTGAATGTGGCCTTTTTTTGTGTGCTTCCTGGCACAACCTCGCTGACATGGGGTAGCGATGCTGTTTCCTGTTGGGTAGGGTGGTGACAGGAATGGATGGAGGTGAGCAAGTATGAATATGTACATGTGTATATGTGTATATGCATGTGTGTGTATATTTGTATATGATTGTGTATGTATGTGTATGTATATGTATGTATATATGTATATGTATGAACTGTGCATATACGTGTGTGTATTTTATCCCTAGGGATACGGGAGAAAGAATACTTCCCATGTATTCCCTGCATGTTGTAAAAGGTAACTAAAAGGGAAGGGAGCAGGGAGCTGGAAATCCTCCCCTCCTGTTTTCACTTTTCCAAAAGAAGGAACAGAGAAGGGGGCCAAGTGAGGATTTTTCCTCTAAGGCTCAGTTCTCTATTCTTGACGCAACCTTGCTAATACGGGAAATGGCGAATATGTATAAAGAAAAATTATATATATATCCTAGCCTTAGGCAGGTACCCATTTTATCAACGAACCCCTAGGGGTGTACGAAGCTGGGTTAACTATGGGCCAACTGCTGCAACCGGGATTCGAAGCTATTCGCTCGACTCTGGTAGGCCCGTGAATGCATCATGGTCAGGAACAATATTCGCTACACCACAGGAGTCCATAAACAGTACTGGTGACAGATTTCAGTTAGAAATTGCAGATTTCAGACACCAACATCTGCAATTTCTCAATGAAATCTGTCACTAATACTGTTTTGTCATCAAACAACAACTAAATCACATCCCAGGCTCCCTCACCCCCAACAGACTGCATAATCACCCTTCTCTCCAAGATCTGTGCATTTACGTTCCTCACCATCAATAATCAAATTAAACAGCCTTGGTAACATCTAACATCCCTACCACAGACCAACCCTCACCTGGAACCACTCACTTTCCTCTCTACCTACTTGCACACACATGCAATCTTGATAAAAACTTTTCACTTCCAACAGCTTTCCTCACACACCATACATCTGTAAGTCCACCCACTAGGAATCCCTATGAACCCTAACATATGCTTTCTCCAGATCCATAAAAGCGACAAACAAATCCTTCTGTTTCTCAACGTATTTCTCACACACATTCTTTAAAACAAACACCTGATCTATACATCTTCTACCACTCCTGAGAAAATACTGTTCCTTTTCAATCACCAATCTCCCATACAACTTACCAGTTACACTCAACAAACTCATACTTCTGTAGTTCACACTCACCCTTCTCCTCCTTGCCTTTGTAGAGTGACACTATGCATGCATTCCTCCAAGTTTCAAGCACCTTATCAAGATCCATACATACAATGAAAATCCCAACTAACAAATCAACAACAGAGTCACCCCCTTTCTTAAAAATTCAACCGCAATACCATCTACTCCAACCACCTTACCACATATCATCTTATGCAAGGCTTTCACTTCTCTTTTCTTTTCACCAAACCACTTTCCATGACTTTCATACTGTGCATACCTGCCCAACCTAAGCACCATACATCTGCCTTCCTATCATCAAACACATTTCACAATCCTTTACAATACTCATCACAACCTGTTACCACTTCCCCATTAGTCCACTTCATCAATGTTCCTGTTTGCTCCCTTTTCTAACACTATCAAATTCCTTCCAAAACGTCTTATCCTTCCTGAAGTTTACTGATACTCACCTACCCCAACTCTCATTTGCCCCCTTTTTGAACTCCTGCACCTTACTCTTGACCTCCTTCTGCTCTCTCTTGTACATCTCCCAATCATCTGCACTTCCTCAGTTTAAGCAGCACCCCTAAACCTCCCCTTCACGAGCCTCTCTTCACTTCTTCCTCCCAGTTTCTTTGCATGATAAAGAACTCTCTTCTGCACTCAGTATACTTCCTCAACCGTTAGTTGACGACCTGCTCCTACACTGATTTATTTCCAGCCAACATTATTTTCCCTCCTACCGTCCAGCAGTCCCCATCCACTGTCCACTTTAATTTTACTTAGAATTTACCTTTATCATCGGCTACTTTATTGTGGTGGCCATGTTGATCCTGTGTACAGCAGCACAAAAGCATTAAAGAAGTCATGTAGAGTTTCTTATATCCCTGCAGGCAGACTCAAACTCTTCCCATTTCACACATAACACAAAACTTATAGAACTCTTTCCTCTCTACTCTTGATCTTCCTGACTACTTTATATGCAATAGAAAATCCTGGCGGCACAATGCTTGATAATTCTCTGGCACAGAATCGAAACGTCGTCATCGATGGAGGAGATGCCGGATGGCCCCCCACGGCTCCCTTGACAGTCATCAGGTACCTGGGATTTACGTCATTTCACAAGACACTACTCCTGAACCTGCTGCTTCCTCTATTCACATCTGCAGCATTAGTGGTCTCGAATTCAACCTTACCTCTGTAGAAGAGCATGTGTCTCCTTTCGCCGATCTTCTTTGAACTGCAGACTTCTAAGAATGCTTCTCCTCAACACCCTTAGATTTCAAACAGTGATCTCTACCACTGAAAAGATCATGTACCAATCGTGGTATATAATCATAACTACTGTAGTGTAAAAACACCTATTGGTCTCCTTGGCATTTTGAATCTCTCACCTTTGTAGCCATCTGGCTTAAAATCTCTTTGACCTCAGTAGCTTTGTTTCATGTTTGGTATATTTTTCCTCATTTTCACCAACTATGTACAATTCTCCGACTGTTCAACTTCCCGCCACGAAACGTTGCTTTTTCCATATCCACGTGCTGAACTCCTCTATATAGGAAGCCATGATGGCTTTCCGATATTTGATTGTAATTTTTAAGAAATGTGATATATGTTCCCTTACTTTTTACAACATTTTAGTGGAACTAAAGTGAGACTGACTTGGTGGTAATTTAGAGACATTTATTGCATCCTTAATTGTACACAGGGGCGATATTTGCCATATTCCAGTGTGCAGGTGCCGCACCTTCATCTGGAGATTCATTAAATATTTTCATTATGGGAATTATCAGTAACCTTCTCATCGCCTTCAGCAATATTGGTACTAGGTTATCAGGATCAGTCGATATATTGTAGTCAGTTTGGTCTATGCATTTCAGTACTTCATAACTCTAAATTTCCGCCATCTTTAATATTTAGCCATCAGCTCTCGAAATACTTTTAGCAGCTGAGTTATGCATGGCTCTTCTTTGTGTATATACAACTGAATAAATCATTCACCAAGAAGGGAATTTCCTGCCGTCATCATTACTTTGCCATGTACAGTTATTTTCGATCCCATTCTTTGGTCTTCGCTCTTTCTTTGCCTTGCATATTTGGATTCTTTTTTTTCACTTTCACGTTTACTTTATCTTATAACCTTTTCATAACTCCTCTATATTTTCATTACCTCTTAACGATTATCACTGCTTTCCGGTAACATTAATTTCTTATACATATATATTTTCTTCTGGCATATTAATTCTATCATCCTAGTCATTCAGGACTGTTCTGATTATTTTCATGCTCTCCACATCTCTTCCACTGTATCAAAATTAAGGAGTTTTATGTAGTTCGTATAGCTAATTTTGTGTTTTATGTTCTAAAAGTTTGTTAGTCTGTGATCTGGGAGTAAGTTTCTTGTCATTAAATTCAGATACTATATTCAGCCTCAAGTCTAACAGTATAGTTGATATTTGCCAACGCCTCGCCTCCTTCATATGAGTTGATCAAGTCTTTGTCGCTGATGAGGGTACGGTCGCTGTATTTTGGCTCCTTGAAGGTTTAGCAGCTCACTGGCCAAAAAAGTGTCTTCAGGAATATTAGTTAGTCTACTTTCTTCTCGATCATCTGAAAAGATATTCCACTTTACACTTTGATTGTTAAAGTCATCCACAATGGTACCTTCCCTCTTGTTTCCAATAAGTCTTATTCAGTGGTATACATTTTGTCGTCTTCTTCCAATTTTAAGGTCTGTACATGACGTTAAATACAGCCCATTTTATTCTTGTCGGCAATATCAGTGCAAAGAAAATCATAAGTATCTGCGTTTACCTTACTTATTATAATCACACCTCGACTGTTTGCAAAATAAATAAAAAAAAAAACCTGCTGCCTTGTGCAAACGACATTTTGTAAACAGTTTGTATCAAGCATCAAGCAAATGCTCATTCTGAGAGTTTAACCACTTTCCTCAAGAAGCACTGTCTGGTTGCTCTGTAACAGCATATATACGCCCATCTCGTTTCGAAATACTGCTTCTAGCGTTTGTATACATTCAACATTATTTTACTCTGCGATTTTTGAGAGCCTGGGAAATAAGATGTCTGAGTCCAATTCAAAATATCATCGTTACTAGTAAGTGTTTTTCAAACTGATAGTATATGTGCAGCAGTGGAATGGGAATCCCGTCTACCTACACTTGGTCCGTGACCTCTGCTTGACTTGTCCTGTGCTGCTCCCTGTCTGCCGTGATCCCTACTTCTGCTTGGAAAGTGACTTCCAGCTGCCCTATTCTACCTTTTTCCCTACTTGTCTCTTACCCAACCTGCGTTAACAGACCTATTGTTCTATATTTCCTTTCTGTCTTGTTTCCTGCCTCTAATCATGAAGTGACATAGGATATGACCATGGCTGCCCTATTCTGCCAAGTTCCATGTCTTCCTCGTTCCCTACCTGCACCGTGTTCCCTGTCTTCTTGAATCCCTTTGATGTTTCTCTATTGTTCTGGGTGCATAGCTAGTCTATCAAGAAAGTGCCAGATATTATCGTTTACCATTCTGTTTAGCGCAGCTTTCCCGTTTCGTTTCGAACGACGTCATCTCTACCAAAGGGCTTCATTCACAACTAAGTTTCTGTTAGTAAATCCTAACCTCCTATTTGTTTTCCTAGCAGCTTCGTTACAGTGCTGGGAGAATTTGAGGTTGTTGGAAATAATGACCAATCTTTGCATCAACCGCAAATCTAGACACTATTCTATTCAGTCCATCTTCATTAATGCCCTAGGAATCTATACAAAACACGTTTCTCCTTTCCTTATAGAGAACCCTGTAAGGAAAACTCATTCCTGGTCTTATTCATCCGATCATTCTAGTAAGTTGCACCAATTTACGTCATATTTGGGCAGCAATCCCAATATAGCTAACTTTCCAAGGCTTTAAGCGTAAAATATGAGACTGTTATACCACGCTATAGATTTCTTTGATCTACCACTAACTTCACTGAAAGATTCCACCTGGATAACGAATCTTGTATACTCGGTAGTTTTCGAAACAGCGTCATCAAATTTCCCCAGAATATCCTCCATCTTGGCCCCAGGAGAGTAAAGATGTTTTTCACTTACTGCCCTTATTGCTAAACTTCTCGTGTTGGTATTTAACTTAGGAATCAACAGGCAGAATGATACTATGATCATGCTGCACTTCATCCTCCAGTACAATTAGCCTTGTTTAGGGCAGTTCCTCTCTGATTCCAACTCCTGCTGCAAGCCGATCATTTTACCAAGCTGGCTGGAAGGTAATGCTATTCTCTAACCTAGTATGTAAGTAATCTACCCTATGTGCTAATGATGCTTCTCTCTGTTGGATATTCATACTTTCTCAGTAACCAAGCCCGCATCATCTTCCCAGCGTTTTATAATATCGTCTAAACTTCCTAATGCTTCCCTATTTTTCCTTATTTCTGCCTTCAGTGTCTCAAAATGTCTCAACTCTATCCTGAACTATATTGTTCCCCGATACGGTAGTACAAAGTGAAGTCGCTCATCCGATTAGGATGACTGAACTGTGCAGCATGCACCATTTTGAGTAACAGTAAGATTACTTGGGAGCGTCAGGAAAACATTTTCACTCATTATAGAGGTTTGACCTTAGCTGGAGAAAGAAGGGAAGAGAAAAGGAAATAGAACGTAACATAGATACACAGACCACACAAACCCAGGGTCCAAGCGAGATGGTCTGGGCTTAACAATACTGAAAAAGATGCAGGCCCCTGAAGAAAACGAGAGGAAAAGAATAGCAAAGCAAAGGCTCTTTTTGCACTCTCCACTCCCTTCAGTCACACGCCGATCTGGAAACAGGTAGAAAAAATTACGTTGCACGATTAATATACCTGAAGTATATTTCTATAGGAGGGTCAGCAGGTAGCATTAACGGAAGTATGTCATGCATCCCAAAACAAAAGACATACATCCCTTCACTTTTTGTTATAAAGACAACAGTAAGGACATACTCGGAGTCCATCCTCGCGATTTACCATGTTTATGTTACTACACGTGTGTAAGAATGATACAGTAATTCCTTCTTGTTCCCTTAAAGTTGGCGACACGGGCTAATCAGTGTTAAGTACCTGCAGCATTGCCAAGGTGAGATCAGTGGTTGAGAAGGTAGCATAATATAGCGCTACGTTATCAAGGATGGTTGAAAGAATTATTCAGTATCAGAGAAAGAGAGATGATGATCAAGCCTAATTCTAAATATATTAAGAGTGTTGCTCTGAACAACATACTCTGGGTGCTTATTCCACACATAGTTAATGTCACTGGTAAAAAATTATTTTGTGCAATCCAGATCAACTCATTGACCTCTAAGTTTAGTCCATTTTCTCTCGTTGGTAGTACTGGCGCAACAGTAAAAATAATTTCAATATCGACGTTGTTGAATCTTTTAAGTATCTTAAAATATTTCATTAATTTGCCTCGTAGCCCCTTCTTGTTTAGAGAGAAGAAATTCTATTCTCGCAGGCTCTCCTCATGTAGTTTGTTACGTAAGAAAGGAATCAGTCTAGTTACTCTTTATCGCACTGGTTCCCAGAACTGCATTGCATATTCGAGGTGGGAGCCTTAACTAAGCATAGATATAGAGGCAATATCACATCCTTGCTTTGTACGTAAAGTTTTTGTTAATATATCCTAACATCCTATTTGCACTCTTATCAGCTTCGTTACAATGCTGGGTGAATTTGAAGTTGTTGGAGACAGTGGCCCTTAGATTCATCACAAAAGAGGTGTCCTTTATCTTGTGGCCGAATAGTTCATAATCATATTTCTTGCTAAGGTGACCTACTTGCATCAGCTGATATTCACTGACATGAAACGGCATATGCCATTTTCTGGACCACTCATCTATTTCATCTAGATTCTCTTGTAATCTTATTCTATCTCTTTCAGGTAATATGGCACAGCCGATCGTTGAGTCATCCGAAAACTTGGACTCTTCGTTATTCAGCCTTACATCAATATCACTAATATTAATGATGAGAAGTATAGGCCCAAGGACGGACCCCTAGAGCACCTTACTGGTAAAGGGTGACCACAGTGATGATTCACCATTCATTACGACTCTCTGCTTCCTATCACGCAACCAGGCTTCTATCCAATTTCCCATGCAACCAGTAATCCTAAAGGCCCAGACTATGTATCAGTTTAACATGAGAGGCTTTGTCAAATGCTTTTTGGAAGTCCAGAAACATAATTTCTACTGTTTTGGTCTTGTCATTGGTAATGAATAATTTATATTAAAATCTAAAGAGGTTTGTAAGGCATAATCTGTGCCTTCTAAAACCATGCTGTGTATCACTGACTAGATTGAATTCGAGGTGAACTGCGATTTTGTCTCTAATAATCGACTCCAGCAGTTAAAATGTGATTGACGAAATTATTGATTACCAGGCATGTCACAGCTTCCTTTTTTAATCTGAGTAACGTCTGCCAGTCTCCAGTCCTGCGGTACAATTCTATATATGGGAAATTTATTGAAAATATAAGTTAACGCCCTGGCAGGTTTGTGTTTGACGTTCTTACTTACTCATGGATAGAAACGATTACGACCTGGACTTTTATAAATCTTCACCCTAACTATCTTTGTTAGTACTTCTCTAACTGCGACAATAAATTCTGGTACCGTGTGTGTGTTATTTGGAATTTTCTCAAAACTTGTTTCATAGCTGTCATGTATTAAAACAGAATTGAAAAATTTTTTCAGAGTTGCCGATATGCTTTTATCAATCGCTATAAGTTCCCCATCGTCGTTTACTAAGGGTCCTATTCCACTCTATATATGATTCTTATTACCAATGCAATTATAAAATCTTTTAGGATCTCTTTTGCTATCACTCATAATGCTCACTTCATACTCTCCCTTGGCTTGCTTGATAAGTCTTTTTATCTCCTTCCTAACCATGTTATTTTGCGTTGCAATATTTGGGTAATTGCCCGATTTCTTTTAGCCTGTAGAGATCATTTCTGCGACTTAAAGCTCTTGCGATGTCTGGGAGAACCATTCAGGCCTGTTATTTTTGTTTGCTGCCGTCATGCATAGGAACGAATATGTCTAGATGGTGCATATACTGACACTTAAGACATATCCACATTTCCTCTGGGCATGAACTAACAAGGGTGAGACTCTTTAATGCGTCCCGCATAATAATACCGCTTTTAAGGGAGTCAGTTTTGGGATTTATACCTAACCTAACTATGTTGTGGTCAGATATACCTAGATTCACCAACACTGGTATTAGTTACTAAAAACTCCAAGGATGCAAGAACTAAATCAAGTCCATAAGCTTCCCTCGTCGGCTTTGTGAGGAACTGGCAGAGAAAGTTGACGTCGAAAAAGTTGGTAAGTCCAACAGATTCATTATCTGCACCTGAAATAGTTCGCCATTTGATTTCTGGAAGATTAGTTACCCCCAGTATGATCAAATTTCTTCCCTTCATTGCTCGATGTAGACTCTCATGCATGACAGTGTTAATATCTGCTGGCTGACTAAGGCGTCTATATAGGATGTTTATATAAAGTTTGGAAAATTGAATGTTATGCTGAACACACAAGTGTCCAACAGCAGCGCACATTGTAGTCTGAACTTCCGTAGGGTTTAGGTATTATTTTACATACAGCGCAGTTCCGCCTGCTCGACTGCCTCTGTCCCTTCTCAGTAATCTGCAGTCTGGCAAATTGTACTCGCTCATCAGATCGTTGTTTTTCGTCTTTAGAAATGTTTCCCTTAATACAACGATATGTAGGTGTTCAGTGTTTATTAAACAATACAGCTCATCTATTTTGCTTCGGACTGAACTAATATTCATGTAAAGTTCATCTAATTTCTTCGTGTGACTTCCGTACATAATTCTTAGTATGATTTGGTGACCGGCTATCCCTAGACTAGTGTCTGACGAGGAACCCCCCACCCCTACCCCACCCCAATCGTCGTCGCTGTCTAGTGATGTGGAGATTGAACTCAATCTTACCTTCCCCATGTGACATATTTTGTGTCCTGATGTGCCATGTAGTCGACAAGCCAACTGCTCCCTGGCCTCAACAAAAATTCTAACCCTGCAATTGTAAGGCAACAATTCTAACCCTTTACAGCTAAGGTAAATGCCGCCTCCACT
>JAUUDW010300076.1:0-21345 GCA_032361385.1 Panulirus guttatus
GGGTGGGAGAGTTAGTTGGTCTGTTACTCTGAGAGAGTATGGATTTGTATTGGATGACTATATGCAAAGTCAGCTATTCAGCTCTTAGTATATTACAGAAACATACATACATACATAAAGCATCCTAAGCATGAAGATGTACTTTTTTCATTTTTGATGTTGCTAAAATGTTTGATTAAGTAAACGAGAATTTTTTTTATTAAAAAAGGAGTACAAAACTTGCAGGGAAAGCTAAGAAGATGGACCAAGGAGTGGTTAACAAAAACAGAAGATTCAAAGAAGAAGCAGATTTGACTTTGTGATGAGCAGGTTCGAACTGGTCTGATAACCATGGAAGGATTTAATTCTTGGAGTTGTTAGTGATGGCTTTATTGTGCAGGAGATGTGAGAAGATTGTCCGAAGAAATAGATTCTTACGTAGTTTTATTCTGATGTAATAAGGGTCTGGGACAGAAAGCTAGTTTGTCATGTGATTGGCAGAGATGAATGTTTTGGAGGGTATATGAAATTAGGAAAGTTGTTAGAATGAAGAATTATGATTTATTTTGTATGAATAAAGATATAATGTACTGCAAAAGGGAAGCAGCTGGTAAGGTAGAAAACAGCATGCTTAGTTGTATGGGCTTGTGGAAGGATTATATTCTGTATAAGAAGCTTAAGAAAAAGCAGACGTGCTTGAGGGTTGAGAACTATTTGTGAAGGCAAACCCAAGGTGGGGTAGAAGAAATTTAAGTGGTTGTAAATGTAAGGAGGGAGCAAATTATAAAGAAATTGAAGAAGTGCAGGCTTGATCTTGGGTTAGAAAGGAAGAAGAGTAACATAGGATAAATAGGCTTAGAGTCAGATAAGTAACAAGAATGAATACTGCTCACATCATGCTGATATAAAGTTCATCCTCAACAGACCGCTGACTTTAAATGATGTGGCAAACAGCCTTCAGCAGATACAGCCAGAAGAACAGCAGCAGGAACAACTGCAGGCTGAAAGAATGGATGTGGAAGGACGACGATCTCAGTTTGCTGCACTCCGAGAGAAACAGTCATCATTCCAAAGCGAACTCTCAGGCCTCTCCTTCCAGAGCAAGTACGTAATATTTATGTTGTTATGATTACCACATGACATCAGCAACTACAGTTCTTAAATCAGTTTTTTCTGTTAAGTGTGGCAGTATGGTATATGAGAAGGCTGGAGGGAAAAAAGATGAGAGGTAAATATTTGAAGTTTTGAAGTGGAAAATATATTCCATTCTGTATGGGACAGTTTGTAACTGTCAGGAAAGATATGAGAAGGTAAAGAGTTCCACAGCTGTGTAGTTTAGGGAAACAGATATCACAATAGCACACCCTTGAGTTTCCAGTTGTCACTTTGTAATCCTGTGATGCAGTAGTTTTCTGAGTATTATGTGGTCTAGTTAATGGCATGTGCACACAAGCAGCCAACTCTCAGAAAGAAAAACCAAAGCAATACCTACAGGAGAGGGAAAGCAAACCAGTGCTTCAGTTTGGGGCAAGTTTGTGAAGTTTACATGTCCAACTG
Source organism: Panulirus guttatus (assembly GCA_032361385.1). Lineage (NCBI taxonomy): Eukaryota > Metazoa > Arthropoda > Malacostraca > Decapoda > Palinuridae > Panulirus > Panulirus guttatus. The sequence goes on from JAUUDW010300076.1 coordinate 1,537, forward strand.
GGAGTTGATAAGTCAGATTGATTTGGACTTGACTCTCTTTAGTAAGGTTGTAGATCTAGAATACCCCCAGATGTGGAAACAATACATAGTACAAGGACAGATCAGTCCTATGTGTGAATGGAGGAACTGTCCAGAAAAAAATTTTGTGCATCAGAACAGTACTCCCAGTATCTTGGAGGGGGACAGTTTTGTGTGTAATGTGGGGTCTCTTTGGTAGGTTAAGTGTTACAGTAATATCTTGTATGTTTAACAAATTGAGTGATGGAATTATAGATACATTAGAGTAGGTGGAGAATTTTGAGACATTTTTTTATAATGCTTTTAGTGGCAAAAAAAATTGCTAAAACATATTGGCATAGGTCTAGGCAAGTCATTAATTACTTCAGTGTTCATTACCTCTAGTTCATATACAGCATCTTGGAAATGGGCAGCATTACAGATTGTACATGATCTCGTGTCCAGACATGGCAAGGAGGGAGGTCCAAAGCTAATGTGGAAGAATCAAGGCCATAGAACCACAGGGAAATGGGAAACATCACAGACTACTAGATTTCAATGAGGAAAAATGTTTGAAGGCTGGTGTTGAGTTTCCACCAAGTTTTTTTTATTTTTTATGCTCCAGTCACAGACAAAAGTAATACTGTTGCCTAAGAGACTGAGCTTTTTTGAGAATGAACAAGGAGAAAGAGAAGAGAAGGTTATTACTGTTTTCAAGTCTCATTACTTTATTTTTTGGACTTAATACACTTTATGATTTTCAGTCGTTCAGTAGTGAAAAGAAATTGTTCTCAGCATCCCACAGATAGACTGTATGTTATGTCTTGGTAAATGACTCATTTGTTTGGCAGGTCAAGTATTGATTCATTGCTGGAATCACGTCAGGCAGACCCAGTAGAAGTACTGCTCAGCTTAGGATTTGGTGGTCATCCGCAAGATGGGATGTCACGTATTCCAGAAAGGTTTCTTAAACCTTCACAGGTACTGTACCCATGTTAATCTGTTGATGCTTCTGATTTGGTGTTGTTGATCTTGCTGCATTACTTGTGGTGTCCCAGGTACTTTTTAGGTTTTTTCATGTACAAAGGTTGGTGGGAATTTGAAATTTGTACCTAATGTTAAAGTCACTGCTGCTATTTAAGCTTTGATGCTTTATATGCTTTTTTTGCTCCAAGGTATGACTTGGGCCTCATTATATAAGATGTAATTGTAAGCTAATTGCACTTCATTGGTTGTCAAGTTGCACTCCTCTGACTCAGGTAGCTGTCTTTCTTTCTGCCTTACCTACATGTGTACTGCTGGCATTCTGTCCGCAAACATACAAAATACCTCTCTGTCACACACATCACTTGACAACACTTAGCTCACACAGCTCACTCTTCAAACTCTAGATTTCCTATGGTGAGTGCTATGTGCTAGCCCTATCTTTTGGCAAAATGGAAGGTGCAATAAGTAGAAGTATTAGGTAGGAATATTTAGGTAGGACTGTGAGATAGAAAAATTAGGTAGAAGTAGTAGGTAGGAATATTAGGTAGAAGTAGTCAGTGGGAATATAAGGTAGGAGCCTCTGCAGACACTACTAGACTGGCCCTCTGCCAGTGGCCTGTTAAGGGTGAGGCACTAAAGGCTGAGAAACGGCACTAGTTCATTAGTTATGGAGACTATTTCTGTGGCCACCACCTTGGGGGAGTTCCAGAAGGGAACAGACATCAGAGATATAGATAGATAGATAGGTAGCTGTTTGTGCCTGCTCTTGGCTGCTGTGATAAATATATTAGCTGATTAATTATTTAGATTATTCTGTAATGGTATATAGTTAGTGTTTATTGCTGGGTCATTAATTAAGACTGGGGTTTACAACAGGTTTTTGCTGTCTGTTGTTATGATTGTACCCATAAGGAAAGTGTATGAGACTCAAAACATGGTTTTTGTGTTGTGATTTTAGTACTATGTGTTAAGAATTCTTTGCAACCAGTCTTATGGCCTTTGATAGTAAAAGAAAGAATGTATTAGATGTAATTTGTAGTAAAGGTGTGGAATAGTATTGAAAGAATGTTACCTGTAGGTAGGTACGGAGAATTAAATTTATTTATTTCTACATGCACATCTATATCTTGCTACAGTGTAATCATTGTTCAGTTTGATGATATGATAGGAGGTGCTTCAATATATCTGGAAAAAAAAATTTCTGTAGAAACTGTATAACTTTCAGCTAAATAAACTGAATTGATTTTTTATATTTCTAAAACTCATTGTTGTACATTATTTTTCTGTGAACTGTGTTGCAGTAAACAGCATTTACAGCTTTTTTGCTAGCATGATATTCCATACATAGTATTTAAACCACAATTTGTGGGCCCATGTACCCAAGATCGGTAAGATTCCAACATCCGAACAGTGCTTGATCCTAAGAATTATGGACTTTTGAATCTCAACGTGTATTTCATGTGGTAACCGTTATGTATTAATCATTTTGGGAATGATATGGAAAAGAAATAGCTTCAAACTGTTTGGTAGAATAGGTAGCAGAAAACACTAAAGAAGGATGAAAAGAGATGTAATGTATGGAAATCTACTGTACCATCTTCACTCACGACACATACCTAGTCTTTTTTCATCCATTTTTACCAATAGCATATTCATTAAGCACTTGTATTTTTCAACCTCACAGGTCCCTGGCAATGACATTGATGAGTTTATGAGGTCTGAAGATGAACTCTCGGAGATGATGGAGACAGCAGAGATGATGCCTGGAATAGACCCCTTAGGTATGTTTGTTTAGATTGTCATGTTATCGTTTAGTTTTCAAAGAATGAATAGAAATGACTTACACTGTTGTAGTTTTGCCTATTCTCTTTTGAAAGTTTAGAATTAGGTGTATTTTTCCTTTTTCAGAAAGAGAAACAATAAAATATGATTAGAAGTAAGTCTGTTTAGGGAAAGCACCCTATGGTAGGTCAGTAAGAAGAGAATTCTTAGGGAAAATGTGTTTCACATTTGGTTTTATTATAATGATTTATTCTTTTAATTCTTTTAGCATGTATTGCTTTATTTTTGTTGGTGGTATTAAAGCAGTTACTAAAGTTACTAAGTTGCCCTAGTGACAGTTTCTTTATTTAATGTCACAGTTTATGGGTTGTGAGCTGGAAGCCATTTATTTTTTTATATAGAAATCTTCCAAGTATTTCATGAAGTCTGAAAGTTTACATGTGTTGATTGTGCTTTATGCTGTTATTGTATGCTCATTCCATCCCTCTGTCTTTCCCATCAGCCTCAGTAATCTGACAATTTATTCATTTCCTTCTGTTTTCTTGTCTCTACCTTTGCCCCTCCCTATCCACTTCATTTTATTTCAACCATTTCCAAATTACTTTTGTTTCCTGCATTCCTTTTTTTAAAACAAAAAAGGCATTGTAGCTCATGCCTTTGAAAAGTGCAAAATTATCATTAGAGAGAAGCTGATTGGCATGACCTTTCTCTTGCTGATATTTTTTCGTCTTTTTGGCTACATTTGCAGTACATGATTGTCCTATCATGTATTTCCAAATACATTCCAACTGCAAGTTTTTTTTTCTGTTTAGCTTTCTTATTTCCATAATCCCAGGTGATTTGTTGTACAGTTTTGTGTGAGCATTCATACTCTGTGTTCTCGGTTTCTTGTAAATGTTCATAGTGCAGGCTGTTTTTAATTTAATTTTACTCATACCCTTTCATGTTTTGATTGTCAAGTAGTCTTCGGTGATCACTTTGTACCCTGTGTCCCAACTTCGTTAATTTGTTAAAGAAGTTTTTCTATCAAAAAGTTTTTATTTCAAAAATAGGGTAGGACTAGTTTATTGTACTCTGTTTTTGAGACTGTCCTATACATATTTAGGTGATCAGTATCTTAGGTATATTAATTATATTAGCAATGCACAGTAAAATTGCTGCCATAAAGCTTTGTCAGCTTTCATTGGTCATGAATTGGACTTCTGCAGCACTCTTCTTTTTACTCTAAGAAGACATATAGTAATGCTTGTAACCAATGGTAGATAAGAAAGCAAAGCAGAATTTTATGGGGTTGTAAGTGATATGTTGATTGGGGAAAGCAGGGACATTAGGTAGACATATTAGGTGGTATTAGATAGTAGGAACATTAAGTAGGAGCCTCTGAAAACACTGTGCTAGAGTTGCCCTCTGCCAGTGGCCTGTTTGGGGTGAGGTACTAATGGCTAAGAAACAGCATTGGAGTCCACCAGTTATGGAGACTCTTTTATCGTGGCCACCCCCTCAAGGGGGTTCCTAAGGGGAACAGGCAATAGAGATACAGACAAACAGATAGATAAGTAGGGAAAAACTGTTGGAGTACATGTAAGATTTTTGTATTCTTTTCCTGTTACATTCTAAATATCCCCAACTGGTAACAACAAATACATGCCATAATCACAATCACTGACACAACTGCATTTATGCTGTGTATATTGAAGTAATACAAGTAAGTAGACTAGCATGGGTGATGTGGAGGTGGAAGTATGCAAGAGGGACCCTCTTGCAGGATTGACGACGATGAGAGGCGGGTTGTCTCCTAGAGGCCGCCGCCGTTATCGCCGTCGTTACCACTACCTGAGAGCTCAGTCACCACAATCATCAGTTCGCTCAGCCCCAGCATCTCTCCTCCACTTGAAAAGATCACGCTACCTGACAGTCCAAAGAGAAGAACATGCTCAGTAACACAAACTCGCGTAAATGAATTCTAAACGTTGTATTAGGTTAACAATTACATAGCATGAAGAAACATTGAGCGTCATATGATTTTGATGCATTTGTGGCTAGAGGTGTACTTAATTCCTTTCATATTAAATCCTGGTTAGGTAAATTAACATTAAGAGGTGAATGATTGCCTTTAAACTTAAGAGCAGCCTTTAAAGCTAGAAAAATGTTCTACTTTAATTTGTCTTAGTTTAAAAAAGCAATATATTGGCACCTGTCACAATTTGTAATGAAAATTGATTAGCTAATGAATTGGTATCAAATGAAATCATTTAAACATTTTTTAGAATATTTTTAGCATGATCAGGACTTATTATGCAAAATGGCTTGTTATATGACATAGACGTAAAAAGGTGCTGGTTGATGTAGGCTGCTTCATTTAATTAAAACATGACAGTGATAATGATAATGTATGAAGTATATAGTAGTGTTTATGTTAGTATTAGGCATAAATACCATATATGGAAAAGTAAGGTTTACAGTAGTGTTTTTGATAGCGAGAGAATTATGTAGGGTAGATTTCATGAAAGGGTTCATTGTATTATACGGCTCATTATGATTTGAAGGTTTGGAAGAGAGCATGGCAAAGTGAAGTTTACAATGTACATAGTGGTGTAGGGATAGGAAGACTGTATTATAGTTAGGATGTGATTTATAAGAAATACGTTTTTTCTTGTATGCTGCAGTAGGATCCATACTAGGGTATAATTTTGATGAAATGAAAGGTTGCTTTGGGTTTGATTACATGGTTGTGGTGAGGTATTGAGATACATCAGGCTGTATGAATAACTTGTGTAGGAAAGAGGTTGTGTTACATATAACTGATAAGCTTTATGAACTGCAACTGCCATATGAAATACACATTGTGTCCCTTTTGATTTAAAGGAAATGAATAGTGGTATTCTCTGTGAGTCTGTAGCATACATAAGATCAGGTTTATTCCAAAAACTTAACAATTTGAATGCCTAGGGATAAGGGACCAATCAAAGAAAATTCGAGTATATGAAAACCTGAAATTTTATTATATATGAATGAATATATATAAATATAGATTGAGAGTTAGGTATCCCTATCAGTAACACATATCAGTAATGGAGATTCATGAAATACTCATATTATTCTTGAATATTTTCTCATCTAGTCATGTAAGTACCAGTAAGTATTACTAGTTTTCTAGGTGCCTTACTCGTTTCCTATAAATCTCAGTAGCTTGTATAGTTGACTCTAATGTGATCTTCATCTCCCATCCATTTCTCTGTATGAACATTGTATACGAGATATGTAGAGAAGTGATTTGAAGGATAAAGTCAAGGGGATGTTAGTCATAATTAGTTTAAAAGCAAATTGTGCATGTTATTCGTGTAAAGTGAAAAAAACAGTATGTAAGTGAACTGAAGAAAGGACGAATTCATTGTTAGATCAAAGACAATAGGTAGAAGAAGTGACAGTATTAAGAAAACATATCAATATTTTACACTCGTTATGCTCCTATGATCTCAAAATAGAGTATAATGAATTTTCTGTAGAATGAGTAGGAAAATTAGGAAAATGTCAGACTCAGTAGAGATTTGGTTTGATTAAACTAACTTTACTTTGATTTTAAATGGTCCACTCAGGTCACCTATGGTATAGTACTATGGTATAGTACTACTGTTCAAAAGAATTAGCAAAATTATGCTCCAGCTGACAATGTCATGATCACAAGCTTACTTTAACTATAATTAGATTGTACCACAGGAGATGAACGTTTAAGTGACTGTATGATAATAATAGATTCTAAGGTTTGGGGAAGGCTTAACACTTTCATAAGGTGTGGAATGTACAAAGTAAGATAAGTAGTGTATAGGGCTCTCTTAAGAAAATCTATTATTTGAATAGTATCATTTATCTTCGATGTTTGTTAGAGTTTTTTTACTTTAGTATTTCTGTACAAAGTCTGCTTCTTTTGCTACCATCCCCCCACTCCACCCACACACATACACATACATAGGAGTCTGTTTGAGAGACATGTGGAAGTTGACACCTTTCTTGACCTCTTGCCAAAGTCCCTTCTTAATAAGATAGTAAAGGAGACAAACTGTCTGTTGGCAATTATTAGAATAGCATTCAAGTGCATGGTTCAGAAAATGATCAAACTGATCATGTCCTACTAAAGGTCAAAACTAGAATACGCTTCTTTTGTTTGGTCACTGCATTTTAAGAAGTACAAACAGTTTAGAGAGAATGCCCAGAGGATGGAAACAAAGATGGTACCAGAATTAAGAGAGCTGAGTTACAGGGAGAGGCTAGAGGCCTTGATTTTGCCCACCCTGGAAGAGAGAAGAGTTAAGGGATGACCAAATTGCAACCTGTGAGGTTTTAGACCAGTTTTTCAAGAGATGCAGGGATAGAGCAAACAAAGGCCATAATATGAAATTAAGCAAGAAATTTGTGAGAAAAGTATTAAGATTTAGTTTAAGTATGTGAGTAAGGAATGTTCATGGAACTATTTGCTATGTATATGAGACCTGAATTAGTATATGCACTTCTAGTTTAGTCACCTTGTTTGTAGAAGTGCAAAGGACAACAGAGATGGTACCTGCTTTAAGAAAGCTGAGTTACAAAGAGAAGTTGGTAGCTATGAATTTAGCAACCATGAAAAAGAGAAGGAGTTTAGCCAGCAGGTTTCCTTATCAAACTGACAGTGTTCAAACTGAACTGTTCTGTGAAAGATGCAAAGAAATAGAAACCAGAGGTTATAGTAAGAAACTAAGCAAAAAAATTGTAGGAAAAGGGTAATGAAGCATTTCCCCCCATGATTGATTTAGTTAAGGATGAATGGAATAAGTTGAGTGAAGAAACTGTGAATGTGGACAATATAAGTAAGTACAGAAAGCTGTGCAGTAATGAAGAAAGTTTGAGATATTGTCCCATGAGTGTAGAGCTCCCTTCCCCTGCTGAACAAATAGCTAATTACACACTCAAGCTTGCTTTACTTTGTCACTGGGTTTTGGAGATTGCAGGTTCCCTTTCTTAACCCATTAACTATTTTCTTTACATGTTTTCTCAATTTTTCCTTGCTGAGGAATCCACCTTGCTTTTTAAAGGCACAGACATTTATTGAATGCTTCATTTGATTTAGTCAAATGAGCTTACCATATTATGAATTAAATTCATTGATGCTTACTGTTGGATATTCAGCTTCAGAAAATGTAGGATGATCAGTTAATTGAATGGCTGGGTAACTATAGCTTGTGCTATACTACTTTGAATGGGGAAAGTAGCACTTTTGGTACTTAGACAATTGTAAGATGCATTGTCTTCTTGTTTTTAAGTATTGAGTTGTTGAAACATTTCTCTTCTCTACCTCTGTCTGTCTGTATATCCCTATATCTGTCTATTTGTTTGTCTTTGTATGTATCTCCCTGTTTAGCTATTTGTCTATTTCTCAATCTATCTATCTTCCTCTGTCTGTTTATGTATCTATCTATCTTTACCTATTTAACTATCTTTCTTTTACCAGTAACTCCATTCCCATTTTTAAGCGGGTGGATCAGGTGCATACTAGCACGTACCTTTTTTGGGAATTAGTTATGCAGGACTGGAAGTCCCCAGTCCCAGTCCCAGTTGTTAGCAAAAATGATGACTTGATGTCTAGCTGATTTAAACTTCTCAATTCTTTCTTAGCTTTCAGTTGATGTAAACTTTCTCTCATTTTGGTTACATGTATCAAAAATCCATGAAACAATGTTTTCAGTGCTTAGACCTCTAATATTTTCATGTATTCCAACATTCATGTTAGGATCATAGATACCAAATCATCTCTGGAAATTTTGGGTATTTACTTTCTCCACACATTACCACTTTTCAGAGAGAAAAGTACCAGAATAAAACAATGGCCACTACTGTATGTGTACATAGTAAGATGCTCATTCTTAAATTCATGAAAATTCACAATTTCTCTGTATGATTTACCATGAGGTTTCATCTGTTCATGTACTCCTGCTTTTAGTATGAGGTGACATCTACCATGTACTTACTTTGATTTTTGCATATTCAGGTGTTAAAGACACAGTAACAGTGCTTGAATCACATGAATTTGACTCTTAACAGTGCTTGAATCACATAAATTTGCCACTTCCTTGCTTTAAGAAATCAGCAACTATTTGAGAAAGGGAAATACAAAAGGAGAGAACTAAGCAAACATTCATTGCAGAGAGAAAAATAAGATGGAAATTCTCATATATGATTACTTTTTTTTCTAAGCTTTCAGTAACTGTACATATATCCTGTCTATACCCAACACATGGTGCTAAATAAATGTTTGTCTTGAAGTTAAAATCTAAAGGTTAAGCAGAGTTTTTCTTTCAGATTTTAACACTTTTTTCAAAACTGATACCATACATGGTCAGTGGAGAAAGTAGCACTCTTAAGAGAATGTTGTGGTGAATCATAAAGCTCGCCATACCACCACTGTTGATGCCCTGTGAATGTGTTCAAGGAAAAACTGTTTGCCGCCAGATTCTCATTTCGTCCACTGCTGCATTCAAATTCAGCACCACATTGTGTCCTGTTACATATTATTCAATACTCTCCATTAGAGGTGGCTAGGTTTCTAAATTCATTTTTGTTTCTCTTAGTTCTTCTCGTTTGTATTCCTCCTCCTGTTTTGCTTTTCCACACATGTATACTTCATGAGGCAGCCATCATTTTTTCACATGTGCATTATTCATTTGTGCAGGAAATGGGAGGGCTGGGATCGAATTTCCAATCACTGAAAACATACATTCCCACTAAAGGTGCATTTAGCCTAAGACATATGCAACATGTCTGCATGGTAAAATTTGCAAGTGCTTGTGGCTGAGTGCAATGTGAAATTGAAAATGGTAGTAGTAGATAGTTTTAGAAGGGTAGTTAGATAGCTAAGTATGTCTGAAATAGAGCCATAGGTTAGTGGAACATTTGATTGAAAAAAAAAAATGTAACATGAGATTAAGGCTTGTTGGTTATACATTTTTTTTTTTTTACTGCAGACCTGGTTTTGTAAATGAATTATTTTAACAACAATAATTCTGATAAAGTGCCAATCTTATACCAATGTAAATAACATAAATTTCCTTACATGCTTGGCCTTATACTTCTTGCTTCCCTACTTAAGATTAAGACTAATGTAGTCTTTCAAGTACATCCACGATAAATACAACATGCAGAATAAGGCTAATATGCTAGTAGTGCTTAAGTTTAAAAGTACATGTAGTGGATTGTTAATTCTACCAAACTGAATATGGAATGTGATGGTACACATTATGAATGATGAAGATAATCACTGAATTATAACAGTCTTCCTCTGTTATTTCACTAATTACCTCTCCCACCCTAAGTTAGTGTTAGGCATAAACAAACAATGTATATGAAGGGTTTTTTCGTCTGTATTATTTTTCATTCAGCATAATTTTTCATAGCTCTATTACCTGGTGTTTTCTTGTGTATTACGCAATCTTACTAATGTATGCTCATTTTGTACAGTGGGCATTGTGTGAAACTTTGACAGAGAATTATTTGCATACTGTGTTGAAGAATTAAATTTCTGTGATTTAACAGTATCATATTCACAACTTGTTAACTCTCCAATGTATCAGAAATACGCATAGGTATTATACGATAGAGTGAGTTTCAAGAAGCACTATGCACATTTAATTTTTACTAATCTAATGGATGCATGCTCAGTAAATTTTCACATGAAATGCAAGACACCTTTTGTTTACATTGAAACAGTCTTGTATTGTACAAAAATTAGTCTAAGGATCAGTTATGACAATAAACCACAGCATGTACTAATATAACTTAAGTGAAATACTAAACATTGAAAATTACCATTCATCAAAGGAGTTTAAGTGTACTCCTTTATTCTTGTATCCGGGTCAGTATTTAGCTCAAAACATAATCTAGATTATGGCTAAGGTAGACAAAGTTTAGAAGTGGATTGCAGGAAAAGTGAATTATGATTCTTGTCTCCAAGAAAACTATGCCAAAGAACTGTTGGTCTTTACAGTGTGATATTATGTGATAAATATAAATCAGTGTAATTTTTTTTAGTGTTTACATAGGTGGATCTTTAAGAGAGGTTATGGCTGGGGTAGATAAAAGATGTGGGAAAGGAGTTGAGATTAGGGATTCTGTGGCATATGCAAGGTATAATTTTTTTAGGGTATTGATACAAGTGTTGCGGACTGTAGTGCAGTCATTTGTAAAGATGCGGAAGTTGAAAAGATTGGACTTGAAATTAAAAAGAAAAAACAAATGTGTGTTTTGCAGTGAGGACAGATTAAATCTTTCTTTCATTGGCAGAGGATGAGTTGCAACTTCAAAATTTCAATTATTAGGGTAGCGCACATGGAAAGGATGATGGAACAATTAAAGAATGATAGGAGAGAGTGGTGATGGGTAGGCTAGTTACTGGAGACTTCAGAAAATGACTTAAGTAAAAAATGTTTTTGTATGTGTGAGGGTTACTGCAAATTGTGTGCAACATACAAAAATATTTGTAAATGAAATATATATGTGGACACAGAGGATTTTAAGAGTAGAGAAAGTACATACAATATTTCTTGAGTTTACTTAGGATTAGGGGAATTAACTGATGAATGAACAATGAAGGGGAGGTAGGTAATACTGTTGGGTTTGATTGGAAAAGTAAAAGATGATATGTTTGACCATCTCAATATGTGGACAGTGGAAAGAATGGACCTGGGAAAAATTGATGAGAGTTTATTGCAGCCAGAAGAGATCGAGGTTAATCTTGACCAAAGGAAACATAGATAGAGTAGGTGATCATGTGGTTAAGTGAAGCATAATTGAAAGATAAATGTGTGAAAATGCAACTGCCAAGATTTTTTAAGCCAGTTCATTTACAGTGTGGTCAGTAACTTGTTAGATATAGATATGCAAATAGTATATCTATGCATATTCATAATCATGATGAAAGATTTTATTCCTCACAAACAATTAATGAAATACTTGAGATATGCAGGCCATTGCATCTTTAAAATTTCAGATATATTTGGTGTAGTTTTGTTCAGGTACAAGATATTTACCTCTGATGTATAATTCATATTCATTGCATGACATACACATTACTTCTTAACAGATAGTGAAGGAAGTACACCCATTGTTTGTTTGTAATGTACGGGTTGAAGGTAGTAATCAGACAACTAGTAATGGAGATGTTAGTGAGAAAGGCTTTTTCTGCAACTGAAAACATCTCGTAAGAACTAGTGTTACTTTATCACATGGTAAATATGATATTATGGTGAATCCACCACACATTTGAGAAAAAGCTTGGACACAAAGGTTTTTGGATGAGGAGGCAAAAACTACTTCATCTTAAGGGTTAACTGGATGTTTGTTGCTGTAGGTTACAAGCAATTGCTGCTGTTAGTGATGAGCAGCAGCATTTGCACAAAGGAAATCTCAAATCCTAAGATGAACCCAATCATGGATCCAACTTTCGTGAATGACACAGTGATGGGATGATGGTGTGTGATTGACATATTTAATAGGAAAGTGTTGAGTGACTGACACAGTGGTAGAAAATTTTATAGGCTTATATAGAGCCATATGGAGGGAAAACTTTAATGGTTCGCACAACAGTTAAAAGACTTACCTGTATAACACATAAAAAGGAAACTGTTAAGTGTTCAGCACAACAATTGGAAGACTTAAGTGTGTCACATAGTAACAAAGACATGTCTGTCAGAACAGTGGGAAAATTTAACTCTCTCTCACGACAGTTGGAAGATGTATGTGTCACATGATAGCAAAGTTACTTAATGACTATCACAAAATGCTGAAATTATTCATATAGCTATATTGAATCATCATGAGTAACTTATTGTCCTGTAAGATTCTTCTGATACTGTGGAAGAAATTTAGCCTTGACTCGACTGAAATGCTTTCATGTTTTATTTCTTTTGTGCAGGCACAGATATTATGACCTGCCTCACTCAGGATCTTAATAAAAGTATCCTTGGGTCATCTACAGAGGACTAAAGTATTCTTGACTAGTACTGTACGCACATTAAAATGTTCCAGTTTGATAAAGATATAATGAAACAATTTAGTTTGGGGATTGAAATTTGGGCTTTGTATTTCTTTATGTTTTCACACTATGAGTTTGATGTTATTATTATCATCTAAATGAAATGGTATGTAGATTTTCAGATGAATTCTGTGTATCCTTATAGAAAAGAAATGCTTCATGTGAAGTAGTCTTGCTGAAGCTAGACTGCTGCTGTGGTACCTTAAACTACAATACATTGTTTTATATTACAGTACAGGTACCTATACACTAATGTGTTAATGTATAGTTCTCATTTTATATTACAGTACAGGTACCTATATACTGATGTATTAATGTATAGTTCCACGTACTCTGCTGTTTTTAATTGATGGCCGGTGTAACATTCTATGAATGAGACAGTGGCACTGGAGAATCCTTTATCAGTATTGATGCTAATATGTTCATAAAATATTTGCCAAATTTAATGGTGCAACCAACAATATTATATAAGCAAACTATATCTTTATATCTTGAAATTAGTATTTCAATCTGGATTAGAAATAATTCTTAGTATGTCCACAGTTTATGTATTAATGGTACATTTTTAGCTTTTGATGATTTTATTTAGTTATATATTTTGAAATGTTATCTTGTGTATTTAGAAAGGTTATATCTTGATTGAATACCTCATAAAACTTTTATTTATTTTTCTTTCCCAAGGGGAACATTAGTTGACATTGGTAGATGTGAATATGTTTAGCTTTTTACCGACAGGAAATTTGTTAAAGCTTTAGTGTACTAAAGAGGGAACATGTAAAGATTCTGTGATATATAACTGAGAGTGTTTCCTCTTACCACGCAGAATACTTTTTGCATGAGGAAAGATCCCAATGTATCTTAATTGTGGTCTTATCAAGAAGTTTTTCTCATTAATTCCAGTTATTCCAGAAGCTCAGAATTATAGTGATTATGATAATGCATTTTCTTGATAATAAATATATCAAATACAGCTCATTTACAGTGTTTTGGTTTCACTTATTATGAATGAAAGAATTGGAAATTTGGTAATACAGGGACTGTATGTTGTTAGCTGAGCCCCTCACCATCTTATATCTTGTAGTGTCACGATATATGATAAATAATGATAAGCAAAAAGTTAACTCAGCGAAGCAAAATGCTCATTGCATCACTCACATTAAACAACTTGTCAGTTTGTAATCTTATCACATGAACATGAAAACAGTTGAGGCTTTGATAAGTACGTCAGAAAAATCTAATCTTTAAAACGCAAAGAAAATCTTTGAAAATGAAGAGTACAGGGTTACGTAGAAGTAACCTCTACTGATTTTTGTGATAAATAGTCTAAACCAGTTCATGAACTGAGGAAGATTTAGCTCAGAATTCTTATCCAAAGTTGTTCCTCCCTAGTAGCTGGGAAAGGTCGGACTCCCTTGGAATGAAAAGTTCTTCAACAAAATTTTAATCCAATGAAACAACCTTGCCAAGGGTGACTTTTCACCTATGATGTAGCCGCAAGCACGCATTCTGGTAAAGCCTGAGAACTCTATGATTAAAGTCATCATGTAATTGATTTGATAGATTTTTTCAAAACAACATTGACAGTTTGATAATGAACATAATGATGATTCACGTTGATAATGAAGGCCAGTAAATAAAAGAGTTCATCAGATGCCTATTGTAATTCAAATTATGTATGTTTTTTAATATGAAAGTTACCATGTATTCATTTGATGGATCTTAGAAAAACAAAAACATAGTAAGTAATCAGAACAGATGTCTGAGTCAAAGAGGAAAATTTTATAGAATTTTTAGTTATTGATATTTAACTATGTTCTTTGTATATCTGTATCATGACACCCTCACCTACATTTGAAACTGTTTAGCACAGTGCCAAGCCCCTTAGAAATAATTTCAGCATCTATAACCTGCTTTCCCTGAGCAATATGTTAAATATTAAATCATCTTAGGAAGTATACTAGAAATTAAAAAGTTAAATGAGGAAGCAGAAAAGTGTAGAGAAAGATAAAAAAAACAAGGGAATGACAACTGGTTCAAAAATGGAAAATACCAGCCATAAAGACTGTGTAAGAGTGAGGGTAACTGACGTAATCAAGTGGCTTGCTGTAAGAATGTGACTAGAGAAAAGAATTGTCACAGGGACATGCAATGCATATTCTATGGTAGTGTCTCCATGGGCTGCTGAGCTCAACTAGTCAATGTTTAAGTTTTACTGTCTTTATGATGCTTAATGCTCTTTGGAGAAATAGTTACAATGCAGTTCTTTATCTAAGATGATGATTCACAGCTGATTTATTTTGTTGATATATGCTTAAAAGTAAAATATAAAGTACAGCAGATTTTCTGAAACTGAGAGTAATTTAATAGTATCTCTAAAAAGTTTGATTAAAAGAAGCCAAAATTGATAGATTTCTTATTTTTATTTTATTATGGTTGTAACGTAAGAGATAGTTAGCAGTATGAAAAAAATTATTATTTCATGGTACCATTGTACTTTAATTGCGGTTCCTTAAAATTTCCTGTCGACGTTTTTTATTTAAAGCCATCTTGGATTTGCTAAAAATGTTAGGCTACTGTAGTCTCATTAACCATTGAAATAAGTGGCTATATTGGAAAAGTCACAGTCTGCCTAGAATTTTTAAGACATAGTGTACATGTACAGTACTGCTTACATATCAGAATTGCTGTTCGTTTTGTTTTGCTTATTGTATCAAAACAGGTAAACTATGGTTTTTTCTTCATGCTGCTACTTAGGAACATATGCCGTAGGTGTTGAGTTTAGAAATATTAGATCCCTAACTAATATCTAATATTTCATAAACTTTTATAGTTAAAACTAATCTTGTTTTCTGGCAGTAATTGTTGTCTTTATTCATATATGATCTCTTTAAGTTTTTTAATAGCATCATCCTTGACTGTATTTATTTCTATTTTATGTATATTGTTCTAATTTTTGTGTTTCATAATGATTTCAGATGTATACTTTTTATATGAACCTGCTTGTCTTTTCCACCTCAGTGAAGTAGAGCCAGGAACAGAATACTTCCCCCTTATGTAGAAGGTGACTAAATGGGACAAGAGAAAGAGGCTATGAATCCTCTCCTGTTGTATTAACTCTCTAGAAATGGAAGAAGAAACCAAAAGACTTTTTCTAAAGGGCTCAGTCATCTGTTCCTGGCATTTCCTCACACATCCTCATGCAGGCTGCTCTCTCATTCTATGACTTACTTCTTCCTTCATGACTTCATCCATTATCATGTCCGTGCCCCACTCCCTCCAGGTCCTCTCCATTCAAACTTACACTCAGAACATCCTGTCACAGCCCTATCTTGCACCTCATTACTTCATTTTTGATTCATTTACTCCCAGTTTCTTCCTTTCACATATTCTCGCAAACTCTGTCACCTGCTTCTGAAACATTATTCTGGAGTCCGCTGGCAGAACCATGGCATCTGAAAACAGCATTGATTCAACTCCCATGCCTCCCACTCCAGCTTACCACAAACGTGCCTCTAACTCTAAGACACCTTGCTGTCACCTCCTTCATCTTATCTCCCCTGTCCTTGAGCAGATCAAACAACCATGGTAATGAGACATCATTGATGCAGACTTATCTTCACCGGAACCACTCACCCATCTCCCCTCCTACTTAAACATATGCCTTACTCTCCTTGTAAACACTCCTCATTGCATTCATTGACTTTTGTCTTATCCCATATAATTCTTCAGATACTTGGATGCCTCTTTCACTTCACCATCTTTATGCAAGTATTTGTCACACAGACTCTTCAAAGCAAACACCTGATCCACACATTCTGTACCTCTCCTAAAGCCACACTGCTCCTCCCTTTTCTGTGGATGCCACCTCCCTCTTAATCTCTGCTCTCCCATACACCTTGTCATTTATAGTCAACAGACTTATGCCCTTGTAATAAAAGGATTTTGTCTTGATCCTTTTACCTTTTCTTATAACTGTGCTAGTCCTCGTACACTTCACCTTTTTCGGTCAAAAAGTTTTTGGATATCCTCCCAACAATATTGTCTTATCCTTTCTTGAGAAATTCAACTGCAATCCCATCCACTCCAGCTGCTTGGCTAGGCTTTTGCTGCCTTATCTCATTTCACCAAACAGTTTACCATGACACTCTCACTCTACATACCAACTCATCCCAGATACATCTTATTCACCACAATATTCACTATATTTCTTTTCACCTCCTCTTTGCCTGTTACCACTTCCATGTTTAGTATCCTCACTGTTGCCCTCATTTGTTCTTTTTTTGTCACACTGTTCATGACCCTCCAATACATTGTCTTATTCTTTCTAAACTTCATCGATACTCTCTCACCCTGTCTCATTTGCCCTGTTTTCATCTCATACCTTTCTTCTAACTACTTACTACTTTTTCTTGTACTCCTCATAGTCACTCACACTTCTTCCATATATATAATATATGTATATATATGCTATCTATACACATCCATTTTTGTTATCACCAGTGATTTAACCTCATCCCACCACTTACTCCCCTTTCTCTTTTTATTTACATTCCACTGTACACTTAGCATAAACTGATGCATATAAACACACATATGCATGTACATAGATTCTTTTATATGCATGAATGCTTTATTTTCATTTATGTGTTTATGTAATTATTTTTTTTTTGCTTATTTACTTGGTTAATTTTCTTTCTTTAATTATTTTGTTTGGTTGTCTGTATTCGTATGCAGCTCTCCGTCGGTCATCTGTAGCAACAGTGTCCCCACTGATGTCTCAGTTGCTTGGAAACATGCGCGAGTCTCGTTCACGCCAAAGGCTTGGAAGTTGCAGTGAAGAATCTGTCCGTACACCTCCACCCCCTACAGGGATAAAGAGATTTGCTGCAGTTGCTAAGAAAGCAGCTGTGAAAAGCACAGTCATGAATACTTTGGCAGCAGCTGGACGACCAAACAGACTATCATCAGTGTTGAATCCAGAAAACCGTCGACTTCTAGATCTACAGGGACAAAAGTCACCAGAGGTCCCTCGTAAGCGACTTATCATTGGTCAAGCTTCCTTTGATCTGGATCGTGATGGCCAGCTGCTTAATGATGACAATGAAGTTAAAGAGGAGAGAACTGGCATAATTCAGGATGTTCAGGCTGCTGAGGAAGAAGAAGAAGAAGAAGAAGAAGAAGAAGAAGAGGAGGAGGAGCATGCAGTTTCCAGTGAGGACAACCAAGAAGCTGGAGAACATATCTATCGACATCCACCACTTCAGCACAAAGAATCAGTCTGGTCCATGGCAAGCTCTGCTACTAGCATTGACAGCAGTGAGGAGGAGTTGCGGGATCAGCGTCATCGTTTACAGCTGAGCCTGACCCGTCACCCACCACCATCCGATGGCCCTGAGACACCTACTACACCAGGGGACTCTCTTGATTCCCCTCAGCCGGTAAGGTTTACTACATTTTCCCTTGTTTGTGGCAACTAGAATTAGATATTTCATCTAATCATTAGATACAAAGTTGTTCAACATATTAGTACAGTATTTAGGAATGCAAACTTGGTAAACTTAACATACATTATTGTGACATTGACTTAGTTTGCCTAAGAGAAACTTAATGAGGTCTTTATGCACATCTCAAAGAATGCAAATATGCTTTGAATCATAATAGAATGGAGCACTCTAAGGAAATACTTTTGGGTAGGACAGTTAGTAAACTTTTTTACCAAGGCCACCTCCCTATGGGGGGACTTTTCTGAGGGGGGAAAGGTGCCACAGATATTATTCAGATGCTTGAGTATCATTCTGGATTGCATTGTTCTGTTTGTGTATCTTATATGTAGTAGAGTTGTTACTCCATTTACAAATAGCATTGTAGTGGTTAAAATATTTAATGAAAATTTTGTGTTGTATGATAACTCATTGATTATCCTCAGGTCTCTGGGATGGCAGATTCTGCTGAACGCCGTCGAAAATTGCTAAGACGCCTTAGCATGAATAAGCGGATTAGCACGGTTAGTAGCAACAGTAGCAGGGAGGTTGATGAGTTGATCCCTGAGGAAGAATTAGAGGATGATGATTCCTTTGAACCATCTCACCATCAAATGATAAGTGAAGCAGATGTATCTCTTCACAGTTCTAGTGATGCAGGCAATTCCCACCATTCCAGTACGCAAAAGCAGTTTAGTAAATCAAGTCAGACTTTATCAAATGAAGTGCAGGTGCAGAACTCTGGTCAAGTATTGTCTCCTGCAACAAGAAGTATGCATGAATGTGGCCAAAATGTATTGGTCCAGGTATCTACCCAGCATGCCTTTCACCCACTGCAACCAGTGTTACCTTGTTCCTCATGCTCCCTTGACTCTTTAGGACATCATACTAATGTGTTTTCAACCTCTGTTGCTGTAATGGAAAATAACATTGAACCTGCAAGATCTCATTCATTAATACGACCGGGTAGTACTGGAGATGTCCGAAATTTGCCGGTTCATCGGGGTACAGCTAGTCTGCGACGACAACAGCATGTGGATGATTGCTGTATAGATGTTAATGGTCAGTCACTACCTGTTTTACAAGTTCCGTGGCCCCATGTACTGCAAAACTGCACTCACAACACAACCATGGACCAGGTTAGTATTGTTGGATGTTTGTTAACACTTGGGATGATAATACTATATGTCTACAATAAGTAATTGTGATTTCAACATTGCTTTGTAAAATAATATTCCATTCAAAGCCATTTCTTACTATTACAATTCTTTTCCTTTCTTGTTGCTGTTTCCCATGATAGTGAGGTATTGCCAGGAACAGCTGTCATGTGTAATGCAATGATACCATAGCTCCCCTAACCACAACCTGTCCCCACAGATCTTTTCTTTGTTTCCCATGATCGGTTCAACCCATTAACAGCATGTCATTCCCTGTATACCACATCACTCCAGTTCGTTCTGTCCCTTGCATACCTCAAACCCTCCTGCATGCTCAGGCCCTGAAACC
>JAUUDW010300077.1:0-13568 GCA_032361385.1 Panulirus guttatus
GGACGCGTTATAACTTGCAAAATACACACGCAAGGCGCCCCGAGACGTTTGTTTATCTCGCGTCCCTCCGGTCTCCCTATGTCCCATCATGCCCTGCTCCGACCAGTGAGACGCGCCAAGCGCGTCGGCGCGCCTCACATAAACCCATACATTCAAGGCATACCTTTCACATACATTTCCTCATGCATAACAATACGAATTTTTGAAAAAGTGAAAGATGTCTTAAAATGTGAAAGGTCATAGTTATTGGGAAAGGCATGAGAAGGTAGAGAGTTCCAAAGCTCCGACGTGTAGGGAAAGAAGCAATTATCAAAACGGCACACCCTTCAGTTACCAACGGCGGTAATAAGTATATGGTCCAACTGTACCCTAATGAATCAGTATGAGGTTTATTTTTGCCATGAGAACGTTCATAGTAATAGTTTTATGAGTATGAGCCGTGGGTAAAGGTAGTATGAGATGTAATGATTATACTGCAATCATCAGTTCAGCGTCAACAGCAAGCACCTGTACACTTTGTGCCCCGTCTCGGTGTGTTTTTATGAGCTCTGCAATTGTAAGAACACTTCAGAGCCGGCCGGCAGCACGCACGTTACAGCCACCGCCACCTGCGCTGGCGGACACACGACAACCTTGAAGGCTGTGTATGGGCAAGCCTTGTTATGGATACAGAAGAGGCCCTCACTCCTGCTCCACACTCCAGCCGGCTAATTGCTTCCCATTTCTACCACAGACTCGTAAGACGATGACTTCTACACTCTAATATCGTTCCTCTGTACACCGCGGGGAATCAATGTACTGATAATATCTAATCTGTCCCCAGGATACTAGGTACACATTACTTAAATGCTGTTTACTGTTTCATTGACAATGGTCAGCTGGAAACTGATATCCATCGGTGTGTACGTGAGCACAGGCGGTCAAGCGCCTGATATACAGTTCATCGTCGGAGTCACGTGGAAGGTTCGAGTCAAGACGTAAACAGAGCAGGCGAGCGTGTCTTGGTCCCGCTGGGGAGGCTGCCGCTCCGGCAGGAAATGCTGACCTTTAATATCATGGCACATAGCCGGGAGGAGGAGGGGGGGAGTGTGTTCTGTACCACTGAATCCACACTGTGTGGTCTGTACCACTGAACCCACATTGTGTGGTCTGTACCACTGTATCCACACTGTGTGGTCTGTACCACTGTACCCATACTGTGTCGTCTGTACCACTGTACCCACACTGTGTCGTCTGTACCATTGAACCCACACTGTATGGTCTGTACCATTGTACCCACAGTGTGTCGTCTGTACCACTGTACCCGCACTGTGTGATGTGTACCACTGTACCCACACTGTGTAGTCTATACCACTGTATCCACAATGTGTAGTCTGTGCTACCGTGTCCACATTGTGTGGTCTGTACCAATGTACCCACACTGTGTAGTCTGTACCACTGTACCCACATCGTGTAGTCTTTACCGCTATACCCACAGGGTGGTCTGTACCATTGTTCCCATACTGTGTAGTCTGTACTTACACTGTGTGGTCTGTACCACTAAACACACACTGTGTGGTCTGTACCATTGTACCTACACTGTGTCGTCTCTACCACTGTACCCACACTGTGTCATCTCTACCACTGTACCCAAACTGTGTGGTTTGTACCACTGTACCCAAACTGTGTTGTCTGTACCATTATACACACACTGTGTTGTCTGTACCAATGTAACCACAGTGTGTGGTCTGTACCACTATCCACACTGTGTAGTCGGTACCACTGCATTCACACTGTGGAGTCTGTACCACCACACCCACCCTAAGTAGTCTGTACCACTGTACCCACACTGTGTGTCGTCTGGACCACTGTACCCAAATTGTGTGGTCTATACCACTGTATCCACACTGTGTAGTCTGTACCACTGTACCCACACTGTGGTCTGTACCACTATACCCACACTGTGTAGTCTTTACTACTGTACCCACATTGTGTAGTCTGTACCACTTTACCCACACAGTGTAGTCTGTACCACTGTACTCACATTGTGTACTCTGTACCAATGTATCCACACTGTTGTCTATACCATTGTACCTACATTGTGTAGTTTTTATCACTGTATCCACACTGTGTAGTCTGTACCATCGTACCCACATTGTGAAGTCTGTACCACTGTATCTACACTGTGTAGTCTGTACCAATGTATCCACACTGTGTAGTCTGTACCACTGTATCAACACTGTGTAGTCTGTACCACTATACCCACACTATCTAGACTGTACCACTGTATCCACACTGTGTAGTGTGTACCACGTTACCCACACTGTGTAGTCTGTACCGCTGTACCCACACTGTGTGTTCTGTACCCCTGTATCTACACTATGTCGTCTGTACCATTGTACCCACACTGTGTAGTCTGTACCAATGTATTCATAATGTGTGGTCTGTACCACTGTACCCAAACTGTGTGTCGTCTGTACCATTGTATCCACACTGTGTAGTCTGTACCGCTGTACCCACATTGTGTAGTCTGTACCACTGTACCCAAGCTGTGTAGTCTGTTCCACTAAATCCACACTCTGTAATCTGTACCAGTGTTCCTACACTGTGTAGTCCGTACCACTGTACACACATTGTATGGTCTGTACCATTGTATCCACACTGTGTAGTTTGTACCACTGTATCCACACTGTGTAGTCTATACCACTATACTCACACTGTGTAGTCTCTACCACTGTATCCACACTGTGTAGTCTGTACCACTGTACCCACACTGTGTACTCTGTATCACTGTATCCACACTCTGTTGTCAGTACCACTGTACCTACATTGTGTAGTCTTTATCACTTTATCCACACTGTGCAATCTGTACCATCATACCCACATTGTGAGGTCTGTACCACTGTATATACACTGTGTAGTCTGTACCAATATATCCACACTGTGTAGTCTGTACCACTGTATCAACACTGTGTAGTCTGTACCACTATATCCATACTGTGTAGTCTGTACCACTGTAGCCACACTGTGTAGTGTGTACAACTTTACCCACACTGTGTAGTCTGTACCACTGTACCCACACTGTGTACTCTGTACCACTGTATCCACACTGTGTGGTCTTTACCATTGTACCTACATTATGTAGTCTGTATCACTGTATCCACACTGTGTAGTCTGTACCATCGTACCCACATTGTTAAGTCTGTACCACTGTGCCTACACTGTGTAGTCTGTACCACTGTATCCACACTGTGTAGTCTGTACCACTGTCCCAACACTGTAGTCTCTACCACTGTACTTGCACTGTGTAGTCTGTACCACTGTCTCCATACTGTGTAGTCTGTACCACTGTACCCACAATGTGTAGTCTGTACCACTGTATCCACAATGTGTAGTCTGTACCACTGTATCTACACTGAGTAGTCTGTACCACTGTAGCCACACTGTATAGTCTTTACCACTGTACGTATACTGTCGTCTGTACCACTGTTCCCAAACTTAGTAGTCTGTACCACTGTAACCATACTGTGTACTCTGTACTACAGTACCGACACTGAGTGGTCTGTACCACTGTATCCACCCTGTGTAGTTTGTACCACTGTATCCACACTGTTTAGTCTATACCATTGTATCTACATTGTGCAGTCTCTTCCACTGTACTCACACTGTGTAGTCTGTACCACTGTCTCCACACTGTGTAGTCTCTATCACTGTACCCATACTGTGTATTTTGTACTACTGTACCCACCCTTTGTAGCCTATATCACTATACCCACACTGTATGTCGTCTGTACCACTTTACCTACACTGTGTGGTCTGCACCATTGACCCACACTATGTGTCGTTTGTACCACTGTACCCATACCGTGTAGTCTCTACCACTGTACCCACACTCTGTAGTCTGTGCCACTGTATCCACACTGTGTAGTCTGTACCAATAACCCACACTGTTTGTCGTCTGTACCACTGTACCCATGGTGTGTGATCTGTACCACTGTACCCACACCGTGTATTCAGTACCACTGTACCCACACTGTGTAGTCTCTACCACTGTCCTCAAGCTGTGTCGTCTGTACCAGTGTATCCACACTCTGTAGTCTGTACCATTGTACTCATGCTGTGTAGTCTGTACCACTGTACCCACACTTTGTAGTCTATACCACTGTATCCACAATGTGTGGTCTGAACCACTGTACCCACACTATGTAGTCTCTACCACTGTATCACACTGTGTCGTCTGTACCACTGTATCGAAACTGTGTAGTTTATATCACTGTCCCCATACTGTGTAGTCTGTACCACTGTACCTACACTCTGTTGTCAATACCACTGTACCCACACTGTGTGGTCTGTACCACTGTACCCCCACTGCGTGTCGTCTGTACCACTGTACCCAGACTGAGCAGTCTGTGCCATTGTACCCACACTGTGTAGTCTGTACCATTGTACCCACACTGTGTAATCTGTACTATTGTACCCGCACTGTGTAGTCAGCACCACTGTACCCGCATTGTGTGTCGTCTGTACCACTGAACCCAGTCTGTGTAGTCTGCACTACTGTATCCACACTGTGTGGTCTTTTCCACCGTACCAACACTGTGTTGTCTGTACCACTGTATCCACATCGTGTAGTCTGTACCACTGTATCCACACTGTGTGGTCTGTACCATTGTACCCACACTGTGTAGTCTGCACCACTTTGCTCACATCGTGTAGTCTTTACCGCTGTACCCACAGGGTGGTCAGTACCATTGTTCCCTTACTGTGCAGTCTGTACCACTGTACCCAGAGTGGGTAGTCTGTACCACTATATCCACATTGTGTAGTCTATACCACTGTACCCACACTGTGTGGTTTGTACCATTGTACCCACACTGAGTAGTCTGTACAACTATACCTACGCTGTGACGTCTGTAACACTGCACCCACACTGTGTCGTCTCTACCACTGTACCCACACTATGTGGTCTGCACCATTGTAACCACACTGTGAAATCTGTACCACTGTACCCACCGTGTGTGGTTTGTTCCACTGTAACCACACTGTGTGTCGTCTGTACCACTGTACCCACACTGTGTGGTCTGTACCACTGTATCCACACTGTGTAGTCTGTACCACTGCATCCATACTGTGTGTCGTCTGTACCACTGTACCCACACTGTATGGTCTGTACCACTGCATCCACACTGTGTAGTCTGTACCACTGTACCCACACTGTGGTCTGTACCATTGTTCCCACACTGTGTACGCTTTACTGCTGTACCCACACTGTGTGTCGTCGCTTCCACTGTACCCACAGTGTGTAGTCTGTACTACTGTAACCATCCTGTGTAGTCTGTACCACTGTATCCACACTGTAGTCAGTACCACTGTATCAACAATGTGTGGTCTGTACCACTGTACCCAAACTGAGTGACGTCTGTACCGTTGTGCCCACACTGTATAGTCTGTACCACTGTACTCACACTGTGTGTTGTCTGTACCATTGTACCCGCATTGTGTAGTCTGTACCACTGTCCCGACAATGTGTAGGGTGTACCACTGTACCCAAACTGTGTAGTCTGTACCACTAAATCCACACTCTGTAGTCTGTTCTATTGTTACCACACTGTGTAGTCTGTACCACTGTATCCACACTGTGTAGTCTGTACCGCTGTATCCAAACTGTGTAGTCTGTACCACTGTACCCATGCTGTGTAGTCTGTACCACTGTACCCACACTTTCTAGTCTATACCACTGTATCCACATTGTGTGGTCTGTACCACTGTACCCACACTCTGTGTCGTCTGTACTGTTGTACCCACACTGAGCAGTCTGTACCACTTTACCCACATTGTGTAGCTTGTGTCATTGTACCCACACTGTGTAGTCTGTACCATTGTACCCACACTGTAATCTGCACCACTGTACCCGCACTGTGTAGTCAGTACCACTGTACCCACACTATGTGTCGTCTGTACCACTGTACCCATACTGTGTAGTCTGTACTACTGTATCCACACTGTGGTCTGTTCCACTGTACCCACACTGTGTTGTCTGTACCACTGTATCCACATCGTGCAGTCTGTACCACTGTATCCACACTGTGTGGTCTGTACCAATGTACCCACATCGTTTAGTCTTTACTGCTGTATCCACAGGGTGGTCAGTACCATTGTTCCCACACTGTGTATTCTGTCCCTCTGTACCTACACTGTGTGGTTTGATAATGTACCCACACTGTGTACTCTGTACCTCTGTACCCAGAGTGTGTAGTCTGTACCACTATATCCACACTATGTAGTCTATACCTCTGTACCCACACTGTGTGGTCTGTACCATTGTACCCACACTGAGTAGTCTGTAGAACTGTACCCACACTGTGTGGTCTGTGCCACTGAACCCATACTGTATGGTCTATACCATTGTACCAACGCTGTGTCGTCTGTACCACTGCACCCATGCTGTGTCCTCTCTGCCACTGTACCCACACTATGTAGTCTGCACCATTGTAACCACACTGTGAAGTCTGTACCACTGTACCCACAGTATGTGGTCTGTTCCACTGTACTCACACTGTGTGTCGTCTGTACCGCTATACCCACATTATGTGGCCTGTACCACTGTATCCACACTGTGTAGTCTGTACCACTGTACCCACACTGTGGTCTGTACAATTGTACCCACACTGTGAAGTCTGTACCACTGTACCCACAGTGTGTGGTCTGTAACACTGTAACACTGTATCCACACTGTGTAGTCTGCACCACTGTACCCACACTGTGGTCTGTACCATTGTACCCACACTGTGTACTCTTTATCACTGTACCCACACTGTGTGTCGTAACGTCCACTGTACCCACAGTGTGTAGTCTGTACCACTGTAACCATCCTGTGTAGTCTTTACCACTGTACCCACACTGTGTAGCCTGTACCACTGTACTAACAATGTATTTTGTACCACTGTATCCACACTACGTAGTCTGTACCATTATCGTCACACTATGTGTTGTCTGTACCACTGTACCCGTATTGTGTAGTCTGTACCATTGTACCCAGACTGTGTAGTCTGTACCACTGTACTCACACTGTGTTTCGTCTGTACCACTGTACCCGCATTGTGTAGTCTGCACCACTGTACCAACACTATGTAGTCTGTGCCACTGTACTCACACTGTGTAGTCTGTACCACTGTATCAACACTGTGTAGTTTGTATCACTGTACACATAGTACCCAAACTTTGTAGTCTGTTCCACTTTACCCACACTTTGCAGGCTATACCGCTGTTTCAGCACTGTGTGGTCTGTACCACTGTACCCACACTGTGTGTTGTCTTTTCCGCTGTACCCATACTGAGCAGACTGTGCTACTTTACTCACACTGTGTAGTCTGTGCCATTGTACCCACAATGTGTAGTCTGTACCACTGTACCCGCATTGTGTGGTCTGTACCACTGTACCCACACTGTGTGTCGTCTGTACCACTGTACCCACACGCTGTAGTCTGAACTACTATATCCACACTGTGTGGACTGTACCACTGTACCTACACTGTGTAGTCTGTACCACCCTATCCAAACTGTGTTGTCTGTACCACTGCATCCACACTGTGTAGTCTGTATCACTGTAACCATACTGTGTAGTCTGTACTACTGTACCCACACTTTGTAGTCTATACCACTGTATCCACACTGTGTCGTCAGTACCACTGTACCTACACAGTGTGGTCTGTACCACTGTACCCACACTGTCTGTCGTCTGTACCACTGTACCCGCATTGTGTAGTCAGTACCACTGTATCCACACAGTGTAGTCTACCACTGTACCCTTACTGTGTAATCTCTACTACTATACCCACACTTTGTAGTTTGTACCACTCTATCCACACTGTGTGGTCTGTACCATTGTACCCACACTGTCTGTCGTCTCTACCACTGTATCTACGCTGTGTGGTCTGTACCACTGTACCCAAACTGTGTAGCCTGTACCACTGTACCAACACTGTGTATTCTGTGCCACTGTATCCACACTACGTAGTCTGTACCATTGTCGTCACACTATGTATTGTCTGTACCACTGTGCCCGCATTATGTACTCTGTACCACTGTACCCAGACTGTGTAGTCTATACCACTGTAACCACACTGTTTGTCGTCTGTACCACTGTACCTACTCTGTGTGGTCTGTACCGCTGTACCATCATTGTGAATTCTGTACCACTGTATCCACACTGCGTAGTCTGTACCATTGTTGTCACACTATGTGTTGTCTGTACCACTGTACCCGCATTGTGTAGTCTGTACCACTGTACCCTTGCTGTGAGTCGTCTCTACCGCCGTACGCACACTGAGCAGTCTGTACCACTTTACCCTCACTGTGTAGTCTGTGCCATTATTCCCACACTGTGTAGTCTGTACCACTGCACCTACACTGTGTAGTATGTACCACTGTACCAGCATTGTGCAGTCTGTACCGCTGTATTCACACTTTGTGTCGTCTGTACCACTATATCTACGCTGTTTGGCCTGTGCCGTTATACTCACACCGTGTAGTCTGTACCACTGCACCCACACTGTGTGTCGTCTGTACCAATGTACCCGCATTGTGTAGTCTGTACCACTATACCCACACTGTGTAGTCTCTACCACTGTACCCACAATGTGTAGTCTGTACCACTGTATCCACACTGTGTAGTCTGTACCACTGTACCCACACTGTGTAGTCTATACCACGGTACCCACACTGTGTCGTTTATACCCCTGTACCCACACTGTGTGTTGTTTGTACCACTGTACCTGCATTGTGTAGTCTTTACCACTGTACTCACACTGTGTAGTCTGTACCATGTATCCACACCGTGTAGTGTGTATCGCTGTACCCATTCTGTGTAGTCTGTTTCACTGTACCCACACTTTGTAGTCTATACCACTGTACCCACACTGTGTAGTCTGTGCCATTGTACCCACACTGTGTAGTCTGTACCACTGTACCCACACTGTGCCGTCTGTACCACTTTACCCACACTGTGTGCTCTGTACCACTGTACCCACACTGTGTATTCTCTACCACTGTATTCACACTGTTTGGTCTGTACCACTGTATCCATTTTGTATAGTCTGCACCACTGTATCCACATTGTGTAGTCTGTACCACTGCATTCACACCGTGTAGTCTGTACCACTGAATCCTCACTGTGTAGTCTGTACCACTGTACCCACAATGTGTAGTCTATACCTTCTGTACCCATACTGTGTAGTCTGTACCACTGTACCCACACTGTGTAGTATGTACCACTGTATCCACACTGTGTAGTCTATACCACTGTATCCACACTGTGTAGTGTGTACCACTGTACCCATACTGTGTAGTGTGTACCCTCTGTATCCACACTGTGTAGTCTGTACCCTCTGTATCCACACTGTGTAGTCTGTACCCTCTGTATCCAGACTGTGTAGTTTGTACCAGTGTACCTGCACTGTTTAGTCTGTACTACTCTAGCCAAGCTCCTCCAGGCGTAGGAACATTTATAACCTCTGTAGCCTGGGCCGCACCCCGTACAGCGTGTGGTCACATCAGGCGTAATTTGGTCTGGGGTGAGGGATCAGAACAGATGACGCGTTGCTAGGTACTTGCTTTCAGGTGATGTTCTTTTACGCTATTGTTAAGATCCTTTTCTTTATTTCTCCTCTTATTTTTGTTTACTTTTAAGTCGTCATGTCTCTCCTACCGGTCTCGTGTTGTCCTCGCCTCTCCTGTGTTGGCCATACATACCGTGGCAGGATACTTCAGGATCCCGCCCGGCTCGGGACCGCGGCTGCTACCTCACAGCCAGCCTAACTCCTGCCCCAGGAAGGCGACCAGCCCGGCTTCCTCTCCCGTGCTAACCGCAGCAGCAGACGCCAGGGGGTGGGCGCGGGGCAGGGCACCTGGGGTATGATCAGCGCACGGGGGTTCTGCACCCGTGGGGCCCCACTCTCTGCCCACCTCTGCAGTCATTCAACTTTGTAAACGTCTCTACGCTCTCCATATTCACTGTCTCTTAAATCACTTCATTCATTACTGTTGCCGGATAGGACATCTCTTCACATCCTTTCTAAAATGCTTCTTGTTTAATTTCTTGTTATGTCCTCTGGTTGTTCTATCGTTCGAAGAACTGTTCAGCATCTACATTATTGAGCTGGTTTTAAAAGCTTAAAAATTATGATCAGGTCACCCCTCATTATTCTTTCTTTCATGGTAGGAAAATTTAAGGCCTCTGACTTTTCCTGCAACTCATCTCTCTTAATTCTAGTACCATCTTAACTGCCCTTCTTTGGACCTTCTCTGTTAGTTCTTTGTGCTTCTTTGGGCGAGGTGACCAAACTTGAGGAGCACACTCCAGTGGCCTCCCGCAGGATATGAACAGCTTGCTGAATATTTCCTTCTCATACGCTTGAAGGCTTTCCTAATGCTCGCCAGCAGACACGTTGTCGCCTGAACTGATGTGGGACTCTGGACACAAGTTAGGGACGACATCAACTCCCAACTTCCTCCCACACACGCGGTCCTGAAGGTTATTCCCTCCTACATAACATCTACA
The DNA here is from genome assembly GCA_032361385.1 of Panulirus guttatus. Classification (NCBI taxonomy): domain Eukaryota; kingdom Metazoa; phylum Arthropoda; class Malacostraca; order Decapoda; family Palinuridae; genus Panulirus; species Panulirus guttatus. Next base: position 10,538 of record JAUUDW010300077.1, read on the forward strand.
TTGAAGTCTTCTTCCATTGTGCTCCATCCTCTTTACATAGCATTTTCTTGGGTTGAATTTCATCGACCAAATATCATACTAACTTGTCCCTTTGAAGGTGACGCAATTCCCTCATCACCTTGGCATCATCTGCAAACATCTTTAGGTAGGGTCAAGAGGAGAAATGGTCATAAGGCAGAACCCAGCGGCACTGTACTGGTGACCTCAGCCACATCGTGGAGAAAACCCTCCCTGACGTGCGTTTCTTTGTTCGCTTCCAATGTCCAAGGAGTCTCCTCATTCCTGCCTGAAGATCCAGCTTCCTTACCAGCCTTCTGTGTGGCGCAGTGTCAAATGCTTTCTGGTAGTCCTGGGACGGGCAGTCCACCCAGCCGTCTGAATCTAAGATATTTCTTTCATAGGAACTTCTTTTCCTGAGACCATGTTCTCTCCCACTTGGGATGTTTCTCCACAGTAAGAACTTATCCACTTCCTTCCGGTATTCTTTTCCGGAACTGTACAGACCACACTCGTAAGAGAGACCTTGTCTGTTGTTCAGCTCCTCCTGCTGGCCTCCTTCTTGTATCTTGGTATGGTGTTTGTCCTCCTCCACTCCCTTGCCACCTTACCTTCCTCTTGCGACATCTTGAACAACATCTCAAGTGGTCTGGCAGTTGTATCCAAACACATTTTCAGCACAGGTGGAAATGTTTCATCAAGACCAATTGCCTAATATGGGTCAAATTCCTTTACTAGCCTGTTTACGACCTCTGAATATTTCAGTGCCTTAGTAGACCTCCCACTGGTGATGCCCGTATAGCGCCTTCCACTGTAAAAGCATATTTGAACTTGTCATTCAGTTCCTCAAACGTCTTCACTTCTTCTCGTACCTTTCCCTCGCTACCCCCTTGCCACATCATCCGCTCTTTCCCTGGCAACCGACTCCAGATGATGATGATGAGCAAAACCTTTGTATTGTCCTCTGCCATGTTGGCGATGCTCTTTGGAAAATTTCTTTGTTTCTTTCTCCTCCCGCTAGAGTACCTTCTTGCTCTCTTACACCCTTCAAAGGCTGGCTGGCTCATCGCTAAGTTCCTTTGTTATGGAACCAAACCTGCTTTTCACCTATCGCTGTGCACATGAGGTGCAGCGTCCATGCTTGTATTCTTTCACTGTACATTTCATAAGAGCTTTCACCACAGCGCCCGGCGACTGGACTCCGTCTTCCAGGTAATGTTCTCGTAGATGCTGGGCAAGCGTATGTCTTGTCGGCCTCCGGCTGGAGTCGGGCTTCACCGCTGCTCTTGTATCCTCCAGTTGGTCAGGGCAAACGGAAACCCGACAGCAGCAAGGGATTTGGCGCCCTCTGCTCTCTACCTTCTGACCGCACCGTCTGCCTTCCTCCCTCACTCCCCTTGGCTGGTGATCGCCCTCGTGAACTGACCCGTGCGGCAGGCTGCCTGTGCACCTCCTCCCGGCTGGCTCACCCCCCATCACATGTATCTGTGACTGGGGAAACGGGTGACCTCTCCTGTCTTAACTCTATCCGGGTTCTGGGGTCATCAACCCCAACACCTGTCTCCGTGTTCTGAGGGTCATCAATCCCAGCACCAGTCTCCGTGTTCTGAGGGTTACCAATCCCAGCACCAGTCTCCGTGTTCTGAGGGTCACCAACCCCAGCACCATTCTCCGTATTCTGAGGGTCATCAATCCCAGTACCAGTCTCCATGCTCTGAGGATCATCAACCCCAACATCAGTCTCCGTGCTCTGAGGGTCATCAATCCCAGCACCAGTCTCTGTGCTCTTAGGGTTATCAATCCCTGCACCAGTCTCCGTGCTCTGAGGGTCATCAACCCCAGCAAAAATCTCCGTATTCTGAGGGTCATCAATCCCAGCACCAGTCTCCGTGCTCTGAGGGTCATCAACCCCAACACCAGTCTCCGTGCTCTAAGAGTCATCAACCCCAACACCAGTCTCCGAGCTCTGAGGATCATCAACCCCAACATCAGTCTCCGAGCTCTGAGGATCATCAACCCCAACATCAGTCTCCATGCTCTGAGGGTTATCAATCCCTGCACCAGTCTCCGAGCTCTGAGGGTCATCAACCCCAGCACCATTCTCCGTATTCTGAGGGTCATCAATCCCAGCGCCAGTCTCCATGCTCTGAGAGTCATGAACCCCAACACCAGTCTCCGTGCTCTGAAGGTCCTCAACCCCAGCATCGGTCTCCGTGCTCTGAGAGTCATCAACCCCAACATCAGTCTCCGTGTTCTGGGGATACCAACCCCAGGAGTAGTCTCCGTGCTCTGAAGGTCATCAACCCCAACACCAGTCTCCGTGCTCTAAAGGTCCTCAACCCTAGCACCAGCCTCCAAGCTTTGAGGATCATCAACCCCAGCATCAGTCTCCGTGTTCTGGGGATAACAACCCCAGGAGTAGTCTCCTTGCTCTAAAGGTCATCAACCCCAGCAAAAGTCTCCGTGCTCTGAGGGTCATTAACCCCAGCACCAGTCTCCGTATTCTGAGGATCATCAACCCTAACATCAGTCTCCGTGCTCTGAGGGTCATCAATCCCAGCACCAGACTCCGTGCTCTTAGGGTTATCAATTCCTGCACCAGTCTCCGTGCTCTGAGGGTCATCAACCCCGACATCAGTCTCCTTGCTCTGAGGGTCATCAATCCCAGCACCAGTCTCGGAGCTCTGAGGATCATCAACCCAAACACCATTCTCCGCATTCTGAGGGTCATCAATCCCAGCACCAGTCTCCGTGCTCTGAGGATCATCAACCCCAACACCATTCTCCGTATTCTGAGGGTCATCAATACCAGCACCAGTCTCCATGCTCTGAGGGTCATCAACCCCAGCACCAGTCTCCGTGCTCTGAAGGTGCTCAACCCCAGCACCAGTCTCCGAGCTCTGAGGATCATCAACCCCAACACCAGTCTCCGTGCTCTGAGGGTCATCAACCTCAACACCAGTCTCCGTGCTCTGAGGGTTATCAATCCCTGCACCAGTCTCCATGCTCTAAGGGTCATCAACCCCAGCACCAT
>JAUUDW010300296.1:0-13567 GCA_032361385.1 Panulirus guttatus
CTAACTTCTCCCTCAACCCTGCTGAACCTAATAACCTTGCTCTTATTCACATTTACTCTCAACTATCTCCTTTCACATACTTTTCCAAACTCAGTCACCAACTTTTGCAGTTTCTCACTCGAATCAGCCACCAGTACTGCATCATCTGCAAACAACAACTGGCTCACTTCCCAGTCTCTCTCATCCCCAACTGACTGCATACTTGCCCCTCTCTCTAAAACTCTTGCATTTACCTCCCTATAATATATTTTCTTTTTTATTTAAGGCTCCAGTCATGGACAAAAGTCCACATCAAGGCTGGGCCTTATTGAAATATAAAGAAAATTATGAAAGGGAAAAAGAAAAGACAAGGGAAAGTATTCATGAAATTTGGAGGAAGTGAAAATCCTTTCTTGTAAAATGTGCCAGCTCATAGCTATTGCGAAAGACATGAGAAGGTAAAGAGTTCAAAAGCTTTGACGCATGGGGAAAGAAGCAGTTATCAAAGTCCACCCTTGAGTTGCTGGTAGCCACACAGCAATCATGTGATGCAGCAGCTTGCCGAGTATTGCGTGGTCTAGCTGATGGTGGAGGCAAACAAGCAGCCAGCTCTCGGGAGCAAAAACCAAAGTAATGCCTACAGAAGAGGGATAGGGAACCAACATTGTAGTGTACAGCAAGAGGGTCAAGTTTGGAAGAGATCAAGTCAGACTCCTTTCGACTCATCTCTGTCAAGTAAGGATGCAGAGCTAGAACCACTCCAGGTGTGAGATCAGTACTCCATACAAGGTCAAACCAATCATTTGTATAAACAGAGCAGCTGTTCAGAAGAAAAGACGTTTCGACATCTAAACAGGACACAGTTTCTTAGAGGCAGCCTTAGCCATTCCTGTGATGTAGGGTTTTCAAGAAAGAATGGATGTTAAAGTAATACCAAGTATGTTCATTGAGTCAAGCTGGAATCAGAGAACCATCAAAAAAGAGACAAGAGTTGTGAGTTTTTGATAGAGCGATGGGCAGAAACTGGGTCTTCAAGGAATTAAACTTAACTAGATTTCATCTACCCCACTGAGATATTCTGTCGCAGTTTATTTAGGAAGCTGTATCAAGATGAGATGCAGATCAAGTGAGAGAAGGAGCTGAACTGAAGGACGAGGATGAATGAAGTGCCTAGTTGTTAACATATGAATGCATTTGATTATCTGTGGAGAAAAAAAATCATTGAAAAATAAGAAAAGAGTAGGGGACAGGACAGAACCTTGTGACACCACAGATGATGGAGAAAGAGGGGGGAGGAGCTGATCCATCAACAACCACAAAGCTAAACTGGCCATGGAGGAAGCCAGATATGAAGAAGCAAAGTTAGGGAGGGAAGCCAAAAGAGGGGAGCTTACAGATGAGACCCCAATGCCAAACCCTGTCAAAAGCCTTAGATATGTCAAGGGCAACTACACATGGATCCCCAAAATCTTTCAGGGATGACAACCAGACAGTAGTAAGATAGGAAAGGATAATACCAGCGGACCTTAACTTTCGGAAGCCATACTGGTGATCAGAGAGAAGGCTGTAATTTTCAAGGTGTCCAAGGATATGGGAGCTGAGGTGGGATTCAAAGGCTTTGGATATGGTAGATGTCAAAGCAACAAGACGATGGTTAGAGGGGTCAGAACGGTCACCCTTTTTAGGGATGGGATGAATCTAAAACTGCTGACACACTCACTCAGCTGCTCCTGAAACACTCTCCTTTCTTGATCTTTCTTCTCATTGCCAGGTGCTTAAGCACCAATAATCATCTATCTCTTGCCATCCACTTTGTTTTACCCACATCAATTTAGAATATACTTCCTTACACTCTATCACACACTTTCACAACTTCTGAAGTAGTGCTACTCCTTCCAGCATGCCATTCCACAACCTGTTCACCTTTCTTATTCACCTTACTGAATACCATATATCTCCCTGTAATACCATCAACCGTCACATTACACACTCTTCTATTTACGTCATCCACCAATAAAACCTAATCTCTGCCATCCAAAACTACTGACACAATCATTCACCTGCTCACAAAACATTCACCTCTCATCATCCACCTTCTCACTGCCAGGAATATGTGTACTAATAATCACCAATTTATCGTAACACTTTCATTTTTACCAACATCAGTCCGGGGTTCACTTACTTACACTCTTTCACACATTCCCATAAATCCTCCTTAAGCAGCAGTGCTACTCTTCATTAGGTCTTGCCTTCACACCAACCTGGCTGTACTCCTAAGACCTTCACAAACCACTCCTCTTTACCCTCAAGGTTTATTTCATGCAGTGCCAGAACATCCAGGTTCCTTTCCTCAAACATACTACCTGTCTCTTCTCTCTGCTGATCTTGGTTACATCCACAAACATTTAGACACCCCAGCCTGAGCCTTCGAGGAGGATGAGCACTCCTCAACCGGCTCCTTCTTCTGTTCCATCTTTTAGAAATTAAAATATAAGATGAAGGAGATCCCAGCTCCCAATCCCATCTCCTATAGTTACCTTCTACGATAAACAAGTAGGTAGCAGTTGGTAGGCAGCTAACGACCAAGATTATATTACCAGTATTATCCACCTAGGTATCTGGAGGGTTAGTGACAGCTGCATAGTGAACCAGCACTTCAGTGGTTGTCAAGCTGCACTTCTCTGACTCTGGTGGCTGTCTTTTCTTTCTGCTTCTCCCACATGTGGACTACTGGCATTCTGATACAAACATACAATTTCTCCCTGTCATAAATAACACAGCAACACTTAACTCACACTACTCATTCTTCATAGCTCTACATTTTCCTGCAATGAGCACTGTGTGATACCCTACCTTTTAGCAAAATGGTAGAGGCAATAGATAGAAGTAGCGGCTAGGAACATTTCGGCAGGAGAATTAGGTAGAAACATAGGTAGAAGTATTAGGCAGGAACATTTGACAAAAGCATTATGAAGTAGTCTGTAGGAACAATAGGTAGGAGCCTCTGCAAACATTGCTAAAGTTACCCTCTGCCGGTGGCCTGTTAACAGTGAGGCACTCCGGATTAAGCAGCAGCAGCGGAGTTCACAAGTCATGGCCACCCCCTTGAGGGAGTTCCATTTGGGATTACGCATCAGAGATATAGATAGATAAATAAATGCTATGTTTTATAAATATTTAGGTAGAAGCCAGAGGGGAAAATGTAATCGAGATCAGGTAATAGTTGTATAGCTAATACAGCAATATTTTCAGTCAGTCTCATTGTTTTTCCTTTGTAGTCTCATTGTTTTTCCTTTGTATGGCAATCATTAATAAAGCACTTACTTGAAGATATTAGAACTCGAGAGAGAAATAGCATGGAGTTCAGTAACATTAAATATCCTTGAATAACAGGATAACATTGTGACAGCATTGTTGGGTGTGACAGCTGTGTACTTTTTAGGTAATGGAGAGTTTTTCATGTGTTGGGTGTGACAGCTGTTTACTTTTTAGCTAATGGAGTGTTTTTTTTGTGAAACCTTGTTTACTTTCAATTTAAACACTGCCATGTACTTTATTTTTTAGAAGGCATTTTTACCAAAACATGAGGTGCACAGTAAAAGTAAGTCTAAAGTTCAAGCACTCATCCTTACGACTATCTTCCAATTGACCAATCAGTTTGGCATGCTGCTGATGTAACTGATATCTTTGGATAATAATCATCAGTTTCACCAAATTAAATATGACAAATAATCCATAAATGTAGGAATTATTATCAGTTCACCTTCATTGACATGTTAATAGTAAACATATGTCAGCACCTTTCATGTAGCAGATAGTAGTTGGTAGACAGCCACTGACTTGGGGAGGTATGTTACTGGTACTACCCACCTGGGTATTGGGAGAGTTAGTGATAGCTGCGTAGTGAGCCAGCACTTCAGTGGTTGTCAAGCTGCACTTCTCTGACCCCAGTTAGCTGTCTTTTCTTTCTGTCTCACCAACACGTGGACTGCTAGCATTCTGTCTACCAACGTACAATCTCTCCTTGTCACACATAACACTTGATAACACAGAACTCATATGCTCATCTTCATAACTCTGGATTTTCCTGTTGAGTACTGTTTGCTAGCTGTGCCTTTTGGCAAATTGTTAGGAGCAATATATGGAAGAGGTTGGTTGGAACATGAGACAAGAGCATTAGATAGAATTAGTGTTGAGGAACATTCGGTGAGAGCATTAGGTAGACGTAGTGGGATAGAACAGGCAGGAACATAAGGTAAAAGTAAGGAAGGGGAGTTGCTGAATCAAAAGGAGGAAGTGAGAGGAAGATGGAAAAAGTATTTTGAAGAACTGATGAATGTGGGAGATGATGCAGCAGTTGTTACATGCATGGATATGGAGGAAGGAAGGAAGAGGTTACAAGTGTAAGGGCCTGTGATAAAAAGGACAATAATGAGGCTGAAATTCCCCATAGGAAGGACACCTAGAGTGGATGGGATTATGGCTGAAATGCTGGAAGAGAAAGTGCAATAGAGTGGATATGTAATTTAGCTTGGAAGTAGAAGTTTGTGCTTAAGGATTAGCTGAAAGAATGCTATTATTGTTCCTTTATTCAAAGGAAAAGGTGCTAATGATGTATGTAGCAATTATAGGTGAACAAGTCTTCTAAGTAAACCAGGAAAAGTCTCTGCAAGAATTTTGATTGACAGAGTGATGGAAGTGACTGAATGCAGAATAAGTTAGGGACAGGTGGATTTTAGGAAAGTTGTATGCTGCTCTTATGGATCTGGAGAAAGCGTATGACAGAGGTGAGTGGAGCACTTTATGGGATGTGTTAAGTATATTTGGGGTAGGGGACAACTGTAAGAGTGGATGGAGAATTGATTGAAAGTTTCAGTGCACATGTTGGTGTGAGGCAGGGCTGTTTGATGTTACTTTGGCTTTTTAATATATATATGGATGGAGTGATAAGAGAGATGAAAGCAAAACTAGGGAAAGGGGGTGCAGAGATGGAGTGTGGCAGTGGGATGTCCTGTTTGTGGATGATACTGTGTTGTCTGATGTGAGTGAAGAGAACTTGCAGAAGGTTGTAAGTGTGTTTCATGATGTAAGTGTAGGCACCTGAAAGTAAAAGCAAGTAATGGTGTCTGAACGAAAGCAGAGAGAAAGGAAAGATTTTGCAAAACCATATGGAGTGAAAGAATGAAGTGTGCTAAACTGCATTTTGAATATTGGGGGAGAAAGACTGGAAGAGGTGAGAGAATTTAAGTACTTAGGAGCTGTTTTGAGTAAGTTTGGTGATATGGAAGGAGAGATAAGAGAGAGAGAAGTACAGGGAAGAAAAGTCATTGGGTCTCTTAACAGAATAATGAAGGGTAGAGGTGTAAGTATGGAAGAGAAGAAAGGAACGAAGGGACAGCATAGTTCCCCTCACCCTGACCTATGTAGCCAAAACATAGACATAGAATGAGTCATACAGGTCAAGAATCCAGGCTGTAGAAGTGAGCCATTTAAGAGTAGCATGTGGTATGAGTAGATGGAATGAAGATAGAAATGAGGGGGTGTATGAAAGATGTGGAATGGTAGGGAATGCAAAGGTAATGAATTATGGAGTGGTAGAGTGGGTGAAATGTATTCCTTTGAGGTGGTTTGGGCATGTCAAAAGAATGCAGTATGGGAAGTTTACAAGTAGAATGTATGATAGTTCAGTTAAAGGGGCTGTTGAGACAGGAAGACAGACCACCTGTGACATGGGGAAATAGAGTGGAAGAATACTGGAGGGAGGGAAATGATGGAAGAATGTGTGGAATAGTGTATGCAAGGGAGTCATGTAAAGACAGGGATAAGTAGAGACTCAATTGCTGTGGCCACCCCTTTGATGGGAGCTCATAGAGGGAATGTGTGTCAGAGGTATAGATAGATAGTAGTCAGTAGGAACATAGGTAGGAGCCTCTGAAAACACTGCACTAGAGTTGCCCTCTTCCAGTGGCCTGTTTAGTGTGAGGCACTAAAGCCTAAGAAGTGGCACTAGAGTTCTTCAGTTTTGGAGACTCTTTTGCTGTGGCCATCTCCTTGAGGGAGTTCCTGAAGGGAACAGTTGTCACAGATGTAGATAGATAGATAGACCTTTGATGTTGCCATGATCCCCATGGGACCAAATTAGAGGCAACCTAGTACTACACCCAGCGTCAGTGTCTCACTGCCTTTGTACTGATAAAGTGTGACATGGTCACAAATTATCAAGTCATGTTAGCAAATCAATGCAGCAGCTGAGCCACAGAGACTTTGCTGGTAATCCATTAGGTTTCCACCAGGTGTAACTGCCTGTTTTTGACTAATCTGCCTCTTTGCCATAAGATTTCAGAGCAAACAGAATATAAACGGGTCAGTTAATATAATTTGATTACAATTTAAAATGGTTTAATCATGTTGCATCTGAGTTTTGTGGTTAGATAAGTAAGCATTCTCTATCAGGTACTTCAGTGTTTTTGGGCTTTTGAAAAACTGAGGTTGACTGTTGTATGAGATGTATAACAATAAATGATTTTTTGGCCAAAAGTCTTGGGTTGAGATTGATGTTTAAGTGAGTATAAATGATATATATACTGTGTACTAAGTTGGCTAAGGCAGAGGCCTTCAAAGAATACAATTTCCTAACCTTTGTCTGTCATAGAGGATGGCTAAGAGGGATGAAATTAGGTACATAGATGCTCTGTTCACTAAAAAGTATTACAAATGTATTTTGTTGTAGGCATAGTGTGTTTATTTACTACTGCTTATATCATGTATTTGCACAGTCATCTTTATATGGATGAGAAGGTGGTGATTCAAAGAAAATATGAACAAGTTAGTAGAAAATAGAAGGTTAAGAAAATATTGATACACTGGGAATGAATGAAGAGAAAATAATTCACTTTTCTATGCACACATCTTTTTTATGGATGTGCTGGAATCTGTTCATGTGTATGCAAGTGAAACAGCTTGGTTAATTGGTACTGCAATAGATTTTGAGAAGTGAGTACTGAGATGTTTGTATGGAGTCTAGAACAACTGGAAGTGTGTAAGGTTATAGAAAAAGGTATGTACGGAAATTTATTGGTATTTGTTATAAGATGGCTGTTTACTGTTTTTATGATTGTAATTTATTTTAGTAAATTAATAAATAGTAAGGTAAATTTTCTTGTATTCTTTCATGTGTTATGTGTGTATGTTTGGACAGATGTAAGTGTTTGTCCAAACTAGTTGTGGATGTTGTACAACTGATATTACTGATTTAATGATTAAACTTTTCTTTTTCTTTTTTTTTTTTTTCAGCTACAGCAGGAAGGCCACCGGTGCATCACATATCACCCTATAAATCTGCTAATAAGGAACTTAAAAAGAAATATGCTCGTTTGCTCAATAAGCACAGACAGAGATATCATTTGCTCCTAAAGAAGTATAAAACCTTGGAGAGCAAGTTTGCTGTTGTAGAAGATGCTGGTACTCCTGAGCAGGTAATTAGAGATGCCAAAAATTTTTTGTCAGATGAGCATGTCCTTTTCCTGGAAAGCCAGATGTTTTTAAGAAACAGACCAGGAACAGGCAACCGATTTTCAAAACGGTTTATGAGGCTAATGATAGAATATTATAAGCGTAGTGCTGCTGGATATAGATTTCTTAGAACAATTTTTACTATTCCATCAGTAAAAACTGTACAGAAATGGCTAAACAAACCTTTGAATATTAGAGAAGAAGAGAGAGATCCACTTGCAATACCCATGCAGAGAAGTGAGTTTGAAACAGCAGATAACAGGGAAGGAAATGTTAGAGCATCAGGTTCTGGGTTAAGAAAACTCCAAAATACAGCAAACATTGAACATTGTTCAGAAGAAACTGAGTGCTATTCAGCAAGTAAATTTCCACAGGGAAGGTCAACTCCTGAAGAATCAGATATGGAAGAAGGGTCATCTGAGGAGTATGACTCTGAAGAGTCAGGATTAGAAGAGATGGATGAAGAAGAATTACATCAAAGTGAAAATTCAGGAAAAAAGAATCCACGGCAAAATACTCAGGGTTCAAATGACCAAGAAATAACAATTGAATGGGAAGAAGAACCATGGTCTGCTGTCGTGATGGAATGATTATTTCTTTTTTTAATGAAGGAACTATATCATATTTATTGTATTTTGTATTAAAAATCAAGTCATATTGTAAAGGACCCTTTGTCAATATTTTCTTTTGTGGTATTAGTGCTGTACAAATCAGATATATTTTTATAATTTATATATCTAATAGTTAAGGAGAACAAGACATAAAGATCTCTTCAGAAACTTTTCTGTTTATTTTATGACACTGTATTGTGTGTTTTAGTCATCTTAACTGTTTGATGCTAGGCAACTCCACACCCAAGGATGCTATGTTGTATTTTATGGTACAAAGCAGTTACAAGCGAAATGCTGAAAAATCTAGCATGTTATTCTAGAATTCTACAGTGATGATGATTTCTTTTATTTAATCTTATATATCAATTCTCATTCTTAAATATTTAAGCCTGAACTACGAATAGAGATGTAAATTGTTTGTCAAAATAAATTATTTTGTATGATTTTCCACCTGCAGTGCAACCTTCAAAGGCTTCTTGTCCTATTCTTATATGGCAATATAGTCTTACTTAAAATGTCATAGTATGAAAAACAGAGATCATATTTTTCCTGTGTTCCATATTTTAGTGCTCTACAGAAGTCATCATGGAAAGAATATTGGGTAGAACTTATATCACCCTGACTACATACTTAAAGAAAAAGAAAAAAAAGTTGGATAAGCACATAGATATCCAGTTCAGCTGGATGAGGCAAAGCAACATCTTTACACATACAAACGGTATATATGATCCCAGTCTACTGTACCTATTTTTTCTGGTACTACTGTTGCTGCCCTCCTCTGGACCTTCTCTATGAGTTTTTTGTGCTGTAGGTGTGATAAACAATCTTGAGAATCATATTCTAGTTTTGGCCTTATGTAGGATATGAATAGCTTGCTATTTATTTCTCAGTCCATTTACTTTAAAGCTTTTGTGATATTTGTTAGCAGACAGTTTGTCTCCTTAGCTATTCTCCTAGTATGGCACTGGTGACAGGTTGGGGATGATTTGTACTCCCAAGTCCTTCTCACACATAGAATCTTGAGGCTTACTTCCTACCAGGTAATAATCATATTGAAGCCATCTTTTGCCTTATCCCATTCTCATTGCTTTACCTTTGCTATGGTTGAATTTCTTCAACCACGCTTCTGACCAACTTTGGAGTCTGTTCAGGTCTCCTTGTAAGCTGATGCAGTCCCCTTTGCTTTTCACTTCCCTCGTGACTTTTGCATCATCTGCAAACATATTCAGATGGGAGTCTATACCTTTAGGCTTGTATTTTATGTAGATTTAGAAGAGTAATGGTCTTACAGCTAATCCCTGTGGCACTCTGCTGGTAACCTCAACCCATTTGGAAAAGGCTTCTCTGACATGTGTTCTTTGTTTCCTCCAAGATAATCTATCATTCCTCCAAGATAATCTATCAACAAAGGAGTTTCCCCTTATTCCTACTTGGTTATTCATCTTTCTAATCAGCCTCTGTGTGGTTCTGTGTCAAATGTCTTCTGGCTATCCAGATATAGACAGTCCACCCAGCCTTCCCTATTTTCCAGGACTGAGCTCACGCTATCGTAAAACTCTAAGAGGTTAGTTACACATGATCTCCGTTCCCTAAGAGAGTGCTGTCTCTCACTTGGGAAAATTCTCCACAGAAAGTCATCTCTTTGCTTTTCTTATAATCTTTTCCAGAACCTTGCATACGACATTCATTAGTGAGACTGAAATGTAATTCAGCACCTGACGATTCAACACCATTTTTATCCATTCCTGAATTATTGTATGTGATAATCTTAACACTGCTCCAGTCAATTTGATGACCAAAGTTTTGGTAGTGGACAAACACTGCATTAGATTCTTGACTAAAACTAACTGTTTTTATGTTGTTTAACAATGGTATTAAGAACTTTATCAGTTTAACCAATGTAAAACTGATCACACTCTGTACAGGGGATAATGTACACACAACCCTTCTGAGAAGTTACAGAATTTCTGATAAGACTTTGCCTAACCACATTATTATTGTTAAAGACTTTCCCAAACATTATTATTATTGCTAAAGACTAATAGATACTAAAAGTTTTCAACAAAACAGGAACATTTAAGCAAGTTCTCACAGGGTAATACTAACAAATCTTTCTTTAGGTTGAACATTGTAAAACTACATTTTAGCAATATTACAAGCTGAATCGAGGAAATGTTTGAGATACTTAGTCTTAGGAGTAAAGTCAGGGTTGGTAAGAGGAAAAGAGCTAAGGAAGAAGTGGCACTACTCTTGAAGCAGGAATTTTGGGAATTATGAGAGTGTCAGGAAGTAAATCCTAGACTGATGTGGGTAAAATTATGAGTGGATGGTGAGAAATGGGTGACTATTAGTGCTTATGCACCTGGACATGAGAGGGAAGTTTTTGGGTGCAGTATAGCTGTAGAAGACCAGGTATTACTGATGAGTGATTGAATATAAAGGTGAGTAATGTGACAGTTGGTATAAATGGGGTGCATGGAGAATTTAGTATTAGGATTGGAAGTGGTGAACAGCTACTGGAGTTGTGTGCTGAAAAAGTACTGGTGACTGGGAATACCTGGTTTAAAAAGGACATACACAAATATATGTACGTGAGGAGAATGGTAAGCAGGCACAACTGGATTACATATTATTCGACAGGAGTGTAAAAGAGAGAGACTTGGATGTAAATGTGTTGAGAGGGGCAGCTGATGGGATGTATTATCACTATCTTGTAGAGGCTTGGGTGATGATTTGTAGAGGTTTTCGGTAAAGAGGAAACAATGTTGGTGAGTAGAGAGTAAGAGAAGAAATAGTAGGAGAGATTGAACGTAGAATGGAAATAGGTAAGAATAAATGAAGCAAGGGATAAGGATGAGGAACAGGAGGTATTTAGGGAGGCAGTGCTGGCATATGCAAGAAATGTAAATGGCATGCGAAAGTTGGGAGGTGGGCAAATTAGAAAGGGCAGTGAGTTGTGGGATGAATAAGTAAAGTTGTTAGTGAAAGAGAAAAGAAAAGTGTTTGGGTGGTCTTTACAGGGATGGAGTGCAACTTATTGGGGGATGTATAAGAGAAAGCTGCAGGAGGTGCAGAGGTTGAAAAATAGGGCAATGAGGGTTGGGGTGAGTGAGTATCAGTAAACTTTAAGGAAAATGTTATGGAAGGAGGTTAATAATGGGAAAAAAAGACAACAAATGGGAACATGGGTGAATGGGGCAAGAGAGGAAGTGGTAATAGGTAGTAATGAAGTGAAGAGATGCAATGATTATTTTGAAGTGCTGTTGAATGTCATTGATCATACTGTGGCAGATGTAGAATCTTTGGGTCAGGGTGGTATGTGAAGTGAGTCATGGAGAGTGGTTTGGTGAAGAGATGAGGTGAAAAAAGCCTTATGTAAGATGAAATGTGGCAAGGCAGCTGAAGTGGATGATATTGCAGTTGAATTTATTAAAGAAAAGGGAGTAACTGTGTTGTTGATTGGTTAGTAGAAAATTTCAGTGCATGTATGGCTCACATTAAGGTGCCTAAGGATTGGCAGAATGCATGTGTAGTGCCCTTGACTAAAGGTAAGGGGGATAAAGGTGAGTGTTCAAACTAAAGAGGTATAAGTTTGCTGAGAATACCTGGTAAGTTGTATGGTAGGCACGTACAAAACATTAGATTGGGGAGGAATAGTGTAGTGTCAGGAGTGGTAAAGGATGTCTGGATCAGGTGTTTACTTTAAAGAATGCGATTGAGAAATATTCAGAGAAACAGATGGACTTGTTTGTGGCATATATGGATCTGGAGAAAGTATTTGATCGGGTTGATGAAGATGCCTTGTGAAAGGTCTTAAGAATATACTGTGTGGGAGGAAAGCTGCAAGAAGCAGAGAAGTTTTTATCAATGGTATAAGGCATCTTTATGAGCAGAAAGAGAGGAGAGTGAATGGTTCCAAGTGAAGGTTGGTCTGTAGCAGGGGTGTGTGATGTCACCATGGTTGTTCAATTTGCTCAGGGTTGGGGTGGTGAGGGAGGTAAATTAAATAGTATGCGGTCAGAGGTATGAGAGGACCTTAGTGAGTCAATCCCTCCCACACTAACTCCTTTATTTGTACTATTATACATTAACCTTGTAAACTCGCCACTTTGCATTCTTTCAACATGCCCAAACCTTTAAAGTATTGCGTTTCACAAACCCTACCCTTTCACGATTCATTCATTCTCTTTGCATTTCTTGCCACACTATAAATTTCATACACCCTCTAATTACTCTTCACAATATCTAGTCATACCATATGCTCTTCTGAAATAACTCATTTCCACAACCTGGATTCTTCTCTGACTCGTCCCATGTCCATATTTTGGCTGCATAGGCCAGGGTTAGGAGGACTATGCTATCCCTTACTCCCTTCTTCACTTTCTTATTTATATATCTACCCTTCATTACTCTAATAAGGGATTCAATGGCTCTTCTACCCTGTATTGCTCTCCCTTCTCTCTCCTTCAAACTTACCCAAGATATCTCCCAAATACGTAAATTCTGTTACCTCTCAGTCTTTCTCCCTTGTATCTATAACAGATTTTCTTCTCCCACTCAATAGGACTTTGCAAAATGTATACTTTCCTTCTGTTTCCTTTCAAACACCATTAATTTTACTTGCATTTGTCTTCAACTGCCTACGCTTACGTACATCATAAATCACGCTTACAACCGTGAGTGTTTTATCTTCACTCTCGGCAAACAACACAGTATCATTCGCAAACAGGCTTTACACCCCTTTTCCTGAGTTTTGCTTTCATCTCTCTTATCACTCCATTCATTTATATGTTAAAAAGCCACAGTGACATCTCCCCTGCTTTACACCCACATGTATACCGAAACCCACCCAACTCTCCATCCACTCTTATGCATTTTCTCTCCCACATGGCTCTCACGCCACCCAACAGTTATCCACCTACCCAATATATGTCCTGAACACATCCCATAAAGCATTTCACTTGACTCCATCATGTGCTTTCCCCAGATCCAAAAAAGATGCTTACAGCTTTTATGATTCACTTGACACTTTCCCTCAGTCATTCTAACCATAAGATCTGATCCATACGTCCCATATACCTTTCCTAAGACCCTTATTCTGCATTCACTCCTTTCCATCGCTCTATCAATCAACTTTTAATTTTTTTCTGATTCCACAATCGTTTTTAGATATAATCATAACAGAGTCCAACAAATCTATGACCCCTAGTCCCCAGCATCATGGGGTGCTAGGAATCTCCAGGTTTCCACCTGACTATACTGCCAATGAGAATGAGAGGGAGAGGATTCAGACAGTAGTAATACCGACCCTTCCCATGACCTTTCCCTCTTTGGCAGACCCTCCCCTTTGTCTATACGTTACACCAACATTTATGGTCACTAGTAACCTCTCTTCTGTTGAACAACATCGAAACCATGGAAAGGTCTATGGGGTCTGATTGTGGGTAGGGAGCTTTAGCTTCATT
>JAUUDW010300407.1:0-13567 GCA_032361385.1 Panulirus guttatus
CCAGTCCCACCTTTCCCACTACCCAAGGGCTGCTCCTTCCAAGTGTTTGCTGTATTCAGCTTTGCGTCGCCCTTCTTGAGAATAAGACAACAGGGTTCAGCGGCGAGATGCCAGGGTGATGACTCCTGGACTGATGAACAAATCGACCAAACGATCGGAACGAAATGACCTTGGAAATGAAAGGGCTAAAACGTGATTTGATACAGGTTTTCATAATTAGCAGAGGCTTCGACAACCTTGATCTAACCAGCTGGTTATACTGAAGGTTAGTTCAGTCTAACTTTACCCATAGCAATGGATACCAACCCGTAGGCAAGCGTTTTGCTATGAAATAAACAAAGCTGATTTTCTTCGAAAGGATATTGAACGAATGGGGTGATTCATCAACAACAGTATTTGAAAACAACACTAGAAATGCGTGAAAGGTGAGACGAGAGGAATAACTGACAGCAAGTCCACGACTGACGTTATTAGCGCCTCCATAGCTCGAAGAGCAACGAGACATGTCTCGTTGCGTTATTTGTTTGTATCTTCAGCTGTGTCTGGACTGAGCTTCTCTGATCAACTTGTGTTATCACAGTCTCGGGAGGACCCAGTGGCCTGATACTGTTTGCATTCCTCTCCCTACCCTCACCCGCTCCTCTCTTTCCCCTTACCCCAGCTCCCTGTCCAGCCTCCTCCTCCCCTCCTCTTCTGATCCCTCCCCCCCGCTCCCCGCCCCTCCCCTGCCAGGCCACCCTCCGCCCTTCAAGCCCCAGACAGTGGAGGTCAGGGCGGTCGGTGTGGTGGTGGTGGTACTAACGGGCATCTATTGTTTGTCTGTTGTCTTTGTGTTTCGTTTACCCTTAGCGGGAGCGTCTGCCATCGTTTGTGTGTGTGTGTGTGTGTGTCCTGTGGCCATGATCCGCCCTTGAGCTGCCCTTACCCACGATTGGTTTGTAAAGTAGTGCAAACTATCATTGGCCTGCAGATGAATGCGAGCTGTGCTTTGTAAGTCGAAGAGCTGTAAACGTGGAGCTGGCGGAGTTTTAGCTACGCGTGGAAAGTGGTTACCCCGGCTGCTGGAGACTTCAAGATTTTTCTTTAAACAGTTTCAAACGTCTTCTGATGACACGTTAAAAGTCCAGGTACCGTAGCTCGTAGCGCGGTGTTGAAGTTATAGTGTTAATGTGAAGTATAGTGGTGTGCAGACCGTCGTCTCACGCGAGACCACCTGACGCGGAGGTAGCTCACCTGCTGGTGGCGATGACTTCGGGTGTTTGATACTGTATGTTAGTGGCTCCACACGCTGCTGATGGCCCCTTCGCCCCTCTGGCAGAAGGTGTCCTGTCACGCTACACATCTGAAAGGAATGTATTTTTTCTCTTTCATTTAACAAGCTGTTACAGCCGTGAATACAGCATCACCATACTTGTGTGTACTGTAAAAGGGAGCTTAGTTTGTTGGTCGTAGATGGGCATCTTTGGTGATAGAAGTGGCAGATAGATTCCGATCTTAACTCGTTCCTGTGAAGAACGGTTAGCTAAATCAGTCATCAAGACTGAACGTCTTGTTGAAGAAGACATTCCCGGTGCCAGTCGGAGGGAGTATGAAAGCCTCTGATGTGGTGTGTCTGTCAGAGGCCGTCTTGCACTTTGACTAGAAAGAGTTTATTTGGCTCGAGGAAGCCAAACACAACCGTTCAATGATCCCCCTCGTATTAAAAGCTTTGTTTGCACCTCCTTGTTAGGCAGGTTGTGGTTATTTATTAGTCCAGTGTGATGTTTGTGGACTGTAAACTGTTGATAGACTCTTATTGTGATTATTTCAGGGGTATGTAGTGGTTGAATGAAGGCGTGAAGTATCTTGTAATGTTTACATGTTCTGTGTCGCATGTCATGAAAGTGAGATCCGAGTTTGGCAGGGAATACCAGACGACAGGAGCTGGGTCATTAGTATGATGTTAGAGGAGGCTGGTGTGGGACGGTGGCTTCCAACACACGAACTGGTTACGTCTTCTGTAGTTTGTTACCTTTGGTACTTATAATGGGATACTCAGTGAGGTCGAATAGGTCGCTTTAGGTTGATAATAGAATGGCATAGTGGATGCCTCTTTTGTTGGGTGATGCTATTGGATCCTAATGCGAGCGAGGAAGTTATCTTTTGTTACTTGATTACTTTGCCAACGTAACAGAGGTGCAGATAACAGCTTTTGTGTGAGGGTGATGTTGACAACTGAAGCCTTCAACCCGGGCTCAACTAACAGGATAACAATCATGGGGCCACTCTTCAGGATCCAGTTTTACTTATGGAAACTTTTCTCTTTTAAGTATTTAGATTTTTTTATGCTAAAAACCGCTGAATAACCATAAAGTTTTAACGCTTTACATGTTATTGAAACGCTTCTCATCCATTAGTACACATTCTTAACAACTTTTAGCCTAACTTATCTGCTGCTTTTATAAACCATCACACACCATAACTGCAAACACACACACACACACACACACACACACACACAGGCGAGCGTCCAAAATTTCTGCGAGAGCTCTGTTTTAGACAAATGAGAAGGCTGGCTGGATTTTTGTATTTGGACTGCCAGAAAGCATTTAACACAACAGCATGGGAGGTTGATTAAGATGCTTTTAACACCAGGCAGAAATGAGTCTTCTTCGATGGGTAGCTTTTCTTAATAGAAGGCAACAAACGACTTGAGTCAGAGAAAGCTATTCGAAATGGGCTATCATAAGAGGAGTGCCGCAGGGTTCAGTTCTGGGGCCATCAATCTTGACGTGTGAATGACTTGCCAGAAGGTGTGGACTCCTTCCTGAATATGTTTGCTGATGATGCAAAGTTTATGAGGGAAGTGAAAAGTGAGGAGGATTGCATCAGGTTACAAGGGGACCCGGACAGACTCCAAAGTCTGTACAATACATGTTTGATGAAATTCACCTCGAGTCAGGGTGAAGTAATTATGCATATCATGGCGATAGAAGACCGGGATATGAATATTACACAGCAGGAAGGAAGATGTAGGAATTTTTTGTGCGAGAACTACTTGGGATTTGACATCGTCCCGAACCTGATGCCTGAGTCCCGTCTCATAAGAATTGCTAAGGAGACCAAGTGTCTGCTGGCAAAAATTGGAGTTGGATTCAAGGTCGTGGGTAAGGAAGTTCTTCAGCAGGCTGTGCACGTCGCACATTAGGCCAAAACTAGAATATCTTTGTCAAGTTTGGCCACCGCACTTGCACAGGGATCTGATAAAGGTCTAGAGGAAGGCAGCAAAGGCGGAACCTGACATAAGAGGGCTGAGTTGCAGGGAAAGGCTGTAGCTTTAAATTTTGTCCACCGTGGAAGAGGGAAGGAAGAGTCAGGGATGATTCGATCACAATCTTTGTTTTTTACCTGGTTGATACCGTAAGACAGCGAACACATCCTCGATGCAACATCCAGAAAACACCACATGAAATTAAGCAAAAATTAGAAAAAAGATTTTGTAAAAATAATTTCTGTTAGGAGTATTGTGTGAAAGGAATGAATTAAATGAGGATATTGTAAATGCAGACAGCATAAAGGAGTCTTAGATGATGCATGGTGATAAGGGAATGTTCAAGAGATGGGGCTCCATGAGTGTAAAATTCCCTTCCCGTACAGTAGAAATAGGTTATCACTAATAAGTAATTACAAACACACACACACACACACACACACACACACACACACACACACACACCAGCTCGTCGTGGTATTTGAATACTGTACCAGAAATACATGTTCATTAAACCACTTAAATACTATGTACAGTAAACATACACCATAAGTCTCTACACTTTACAAATTTCTCTTGCCTTTTGTGTTTTTGCTCTCCCGAGCACCCGCTTGTCGTTCAACACCCCACCCCCAGCACCCCCTAGTCTCCTCCCCCACCACCTAACCCACCTGCTAGAAGAAAATGGTTAAAGTTGGTGACGGCTGTCATGCCGCCCACCTCCTCCGCCACCAGCAGGGTGCCACAGTCTCGCCCTCCACATCCCAGGGTGGTGTGGGCGTTGATGGATGTAGGTCACACACGGCTCGTGTCCCACTCCCCTACCTGTTATGTCTTTGCCATTCATATATGTCTTCCTGTTGATCATTCCTCTCCCACTTTCCGCTTATTACGAGTATATAGTTTTACTGATTTTCACTCCCAGTGTTTTCCAATTTCATTACTTCGATGGGAGAACAAACGTCAGACAGTTGTGCGGTAAAGCCAACTCACGAAAATGTTTCATGTCATCACTTCACGTAACTTGAGGTCACGTGACTTGACAGACGTGTCAGCGGTATGGAAACAGAGACATGAATGACCAACGCCGGAGTCGCAGCGAGGAAAGTGTGCACCCCGAGCCTTTCAGCGGGAGAGAGAGATATATAAATACGAGTACTGGACTCCTCAAGACCACATTTCCTGTGCACATTAAGAACTCGTTAATGCGGATCGCTTGTGTGGACAGCCCAGTCACCACAGAAATTCATTTATATTTAATTTGCTTGTGAGAAATAGTAACTACTCCCTTAACGTAAGTGAATTTACACAGGTGGGAATGCATCTTCCAGTAGGATGAAACAAATGACCTGGACATCATCAGGCGTCCGGTAGCCATGTTGCTCACCAGGTCACCTCTATCACAGGTTCCTAGACCGGGTTGACTGTGCGGGTCCAGGCTTCCCATATAGGTCATGTTTAGTTTATGCAGACAGATTACAGTATTGGATAAATCATCCAGGGGCAAGGACTACTTTCTTAGTATTAGCATAATATTTATAAAGAAAAAGAGGTCGTTGCTGTTATTAAAAGTTTACAAAAGATGATCTTGTTCTCAAAGGTGTTTACGACCGACTCCTTGACTTCTTTACCAGAGAAGGAATTCGCTCTATTATCAGCACTACTGCCTCGAGCGAGGCAGTGGGGTTTACATTAAGGATAAGGTCGTTATCTATGGGGAAGTGGGGGATTAGCACCAAGGACATTCGTGGGGCGTTTTCTTTCCCGTCTGACAGGTTTTGTTAAGCTGTTATGGGGGAGGCTCCAGAGTTCACAACTTCCGTGGCCTTGGACAGAAAACGATCAGTCCAGTACCGTAATTTAGTCACGACCAAGTGTCGGTATAACCACATTCGCACGTGGTAACAGCTCGCCAAACGCTGGAGTCACAGTTGGTCTTAAAAGCTTGACGCAATATGAAGGGAAGTGCGGTGGTGCTGGTGTAATAGTCTCTTTAACCGTGTTGCAATGGTGCTCATCGTGAGAGGAAGGCTTATATCAGGTATAAGCGCCAAGGCCGCGCGCCCCGTCAGTGCCTGCAGCTCCTGACGTATTTCGCAGTAGGGGAGAGCGGCCGCCTTCAAGGGGAACTCAAGGAGCTCCTCCTCGAGTGGGTCCTTGACTTCCCAGGGATTGGGAAGTACGAGTAGTAACAGTATGGTGTATCAGGAGTTATATGGCACAGTTTGGGCGTGGACGGAGAGGCGCTGGGTGGAGAAGCTATGAGGAATCCCCTGCTGGGTGACTTGAAGGTTAAGGCAGAGGTGTTATAAATCAACCGAAACCTTGTTCACGTGTGAAGGTTGTCACAAGCAGCGCCGGGACACCACACACGAGTGGTGGAGGGTTAAAGTAAGAGTGCTAAGCTTGCCTTGACATTACACACGGCGCTCAAAGCCTCTCATCCATTGAAAGGAACCTTTACTGATGTCTTTAGCAACGTTTGTTACACATGAGACCCTCACACTTAAGCACGGACGCCGCTTGTGCTGTATTCCCGTAATTTTCAAACTCCCTTCATTCCTGCACTCGCTTTACTTCCTGATGCCGTGCGTTGGGCCCCCTGGTTCTTTACCTGGAGCAGGAACCAGGCTGCACTTGTCGTCACCCCTACCCCAAGCTCTCGGCCTCCCCACCTGGGTGTCCGTGCTCCCCGCAAAAGGACATGCCTGACGCACACTTCTCCCATCTCCCTGGTCGTGAGAGCTGTGGTGACGCAAGGTTGAGGAGCCGTGGCCCCCTTCTCCCGGGAGGCGACGCGTCGTCCAGGGTGACGTAAGGTGTCATGGAGGGTGACATATGTCGTGTATGGCGACGGGAAACGCCATTTAGGGAGTGAGGAAAGGCGTCGTGTTAGGATGGCGGAAAACGCCGGGTATTGTGACGTAAGGCGTCGTGTTGGGTGACGGAAGGTGTCGCGCAGGGTAGCAGAAGACGCAGTAGCATCGTTCCGGGAGCAGATGAAACCGGAGTTTGTGGGTGACAAGCTGTTTGTCCAAAGTCCCGTCTGGCGACGCTAGACTCGACAGGTCATGTATTCCTCAGGTCCCCCTCCCTGACGTTCCTGGGGTCGGCCGGCATTGTGTCTGGTGTGTGTGGTGGCACGGGTGTAGAAACCGCTGGTCTGTGCGTCTGTCGCGTCTCTGGCTCTCTTACAGTGAGAGTCGACAGGCGATTTGTCTCGCGTCCTCTCATGGGTGAGGGGCTGGGGGCTCCTGGTGGTGTTTTTATCACGCATCGTTTGGCGCTATTAGGGGAAGGTTCCTTTAAGTGATGTGTGTGACGCGGCGGCGTTGTGTGTCCGTCCGGAGGGGATCTGTATCTCTTCCTAGGGCAGGGCCCAGCACTGGGCGCCCCGCCGGAGCCTCTCGCCTCTCCCCCCCGTACCCCGGTCCTTCTCGTCTTTACACACATTCCTTCTCATCGTCTTTAACGAGCGCCAGTTTCCCCCTCGACCCCCATAAACCCTTCAGTTTCCCCCGCCCTGTGTCCACTCCATCCACTCTTCTGGCTCTGCGCTCCGGCGGTTCTCCCTATTTAGCTCCCTCCCTCCCATCCTCGCTGTCATGACCTGCACCAATTCGTCGGATCCTTATCTTTAACACGCCCAACCGTGGCAACTTCTTTGCTTTACCACCCTTGTAGAAAATTCTAGGCTGCAGTAGTGTGATTATTATTTTCTACTGCAAGAATCGGCGAGGTTACTGCCTATCCTGTGGGCAGTGGCAGGAAAATACAGAGTGCTGGGCCAGCATCAATGATTGCAATGCATTAAAAGTAATAATAAATGAATTGTTAAACAGTTTACTTTGAAAGTGAGCCGTTTACAACGATAATACGATTGTATAGCAAAGTAGATAATCAAATATTTAAAGGAGGCAAAGTGAGGAAGGAGAGTCACTTTCAGTCAGACTTTCCTTCCTCGAGACATAGCATATTTTACGTCAGCGAGAATAGCATACACTTCAGTCTGGAGTGTGGATGCCCAGTTATTGATCCCGACCCCCTGTTCCAGATGGGAACCTTCATTGTAAGTTACGAGACTACTGCCTGTGGCGCCACTAGTGTTTTACAGGAACCGATCTGTGTTTGTGTTTCTTAGAAAATACGTTCATTGGTGATGATGTCAATGTTATGACTAAGAGCGCCTTATTTGACTCTCAGCGTCGCCTCAGGTTGTGATCTGAGCAAAGTTCTTTGGGGAAACGTGATATCAAAGGGATTTGTTAATTTCCCACGGGTAAAGTCTGTGGCCAAAGATATGGAGACAGACAAGAACACTATGTCTTAGAATATGAAAAAAGAGCCTTTTACGGATATGTTTAAACTCACCCTGCAAAAAAATGTCACAACGTAATTGTTAATAACAAGATAACTGAAATTCCAAGATTGTGCCCACTCATTGCATCTAGTCAGTAAAACTTACCACTTGAAATGCTATGTAATGAACTTGTGTAACGAACCAGTTTTGTAACAATCATTGTAATGAGAATCAACCCACTGGGGTCTGACTAAGACCCTTTGTGACCTCTATAATCCTTTTGCGCTACCGCTCACAGGATGAGCATGGGGGTGCACAGTAAATGTGCCGGAGATATCGGCTCAAATCAAATCAAAATCTACGAGTCTTCTGTCTTGCACGGATAAATCCACGACTACCTCAGATTCGGAACCCAATAGCAGTTGTACAAACCCATCTGGATGTCTCCCATTTACGGAGCAAGGCCAGAAGGCTTATGTGCATGGTTTGGGATGCGTTTGTCTGAGTGTCCGGATTCCAGGAGAAGAGATTGATCCCAGGTATTGTCTCTGATCCTCGGAGAGATGGCCCTGGACTGTGCTTGAGGATCCCTTGCGGTTGGAGTGGCTAGGAACGTTTTAGAAGGTGTAGGGGGGGTTGTGGTTGTGGTGCATATCGTTTTGCTTTCACGTCTTTATTTGTGTATGCACAGGCAAAGCATTTTCGTGATAGCATGGGTGAGAGTTGCTTGGGAGGGGGCATTTGGAGGCAAGGTGCTATACTCTGGCGGGAGAGGGACGGGGCTAGAAAAGCCTATCTGATATAGACACACGCGGGATTACCACGTCACTAAACACACCGTGACAGACTCTGGCGTTAATGGACACTTACACGCAATGTGCATTAACACTGTGACCGTAAGCTTCCTGAGATTTTCCTACAGCATGCACGACAGGACACTAATGTAATATTACACGTTCTCTTATTCACGAACGGCAGGTGTATGCATGGTGACAGTATACGTTGGCACGCAGTGTACGCGTGTTAATTATACAAAAAAAAACGCGTATTTTGTGCCTTTAATACTCGTAAGGTCATATCTTTCAACACACCACACCCCAAATGTCGTACGTTACGACGCTCACCTGTCCCCTGATTGTTTACGGGAACACCTCCCTCCATCCCCCACCACCCTGCGCCCCCTCGCATCGTCTGGTATGTCCGTATGTCTCACTCAGGCTTAGGGCAGGAAGGTGTGGTGTCTGGTTGTTATGGATATCTACGGCTACCGATACTAGCATTGTAGGCTTCTACCTCGTCTCCCTTTTCTTTTTTTCTGACGTGGCGAAGACTTACATTTTATATATATATACATACATAGTGACTGACATGGCACGGGGCTAAACATGCCACAGTGAAAGACCATCTCGGGTGAAAATAGTCGACTGAAGTAGCAAAAGATGAAAGAATTACATAGGACTCCTGTGGTGTTTTGTATGCCTGATTTTTAAAAGTAGAATAATTTTACGAAAAAACGAAAGAAGAGATTTCCAAAACTCAGCTGTTCGAGGGAAGGATGAGGATGAGGTATCATAACGGTCAGTCCCCGAGTGGCTGGTCCCCACACAGAAACTGGGAAGCTGCAGCCTTGGGTCCACTTAAGCCCACCTGTCACCCCTGTGTCGATATATCGTACTCGTTGTGCATTATGTGTTCGCTCTCACCTCTCCTTTGCTTTATACTCTTCGTCCACGCCATCACAGAATCTCTTGTTTATGTATAACTGGGCAAATCATGCCTTTTGAACAATATTCTCTTCAGATTTTTTTTTCCTACAGGTTCGTGACTGGTGTCTCGCATGTAGACAAACTCAGAAATTGTGAAGTCCGACTTTTGCATTAGAAACGTAAGCACTCGTCCAGTGCTACAAACATTCTGTGCCGGGTTTGGGCTCCATCCGGTCCAGACAACAAGATGTTACCAATGTCATTAGCGTGACCTGTACCCCGCCTTTGTAGATACCGCAGGAAAATTTATTGATTTCGTTGTGCGAGTTTTTGTCTCGGTGTCCATATTCAGGGAGATGATATTACCGCTGTAATTGGCAGACAGCGGACGTGTTGGTGAAGAATTCGCCGATGATTACCCATTTCGTTCCCTCCCTCCCAAAATTGCGCGGGCGGAGGTCACAGAAGAACGTGGAAGAATTCTTAGTTCTCCGCAGACCCCGCTGGTGTATTATTGTTAGTCTTTTTCTTTTCCCCGACCGAGTCCATGAATATTTCCGTTCCGAAGATGGCCAAAAGTTGTCTCGCCTTCGGGTTCGTGTCCGACGCGGTATAAATAATTTAGTTGATCCCTAACCTCGGCCGCCTCGTAAACTGTAAATGAAAATGGAAAACTTGAGAAAATTTTCATTCAGACGTCATATGAAAAGATTCGTCCAGTTTCGTCAGTGCTGGAATCATAATAATGAAACTGGAAATATATTCTTACCAAAAGTGAGAGAATTCCTATTTTCTTTTTATGTTGTAGGTTGGCTCTCGTCACGGGCTGAAGTCCTTAACGAGTCCAGGACTTGAATAAAAGAAGGGTTAAAAATATGAAGAAGTCAAGACAGAAGAGCGAAAACTATCTAAGTTTTACTGGAAGAGGAAAACTCGCTTTTTGGAAAAAAGTTCAGGTGGAAGGCGTTAGAAGAGACATGAGAAGATAAAAGAGTTGCAAAACTTAGCGGTGTATGGAAGGAAACAGACATCACAGCGGCCCACCCTTGACCTGCCAACGACCACACAGTAATCATGTGACACACAACACCGAGTCTCTCCCTCAAGAAACCATATGACAGAAAACCTAAGCTGGTATCCTCCCAAGATCTGCAGTTTAGTCGTACACTAATGGTCCTGGACGAGGGTCTGGAACTGACTGGAAGAGTATAGATCTAGCTCAGGGGTTCCAGTGCCCAGAACGAGATACATAGATATGCATTCATTTCTCTCATCCATCTGTAGCGTAAACTTATGTGATCCTCGAATAACACGAGCACTTCTATGTTGTTCTCTATTCTAGCTCTGTGTTCTTGCTTTCATGAAGAGATCAAACCATTCTAGATATCACCGAGCCACCTAACACAGCCTAACCGAGCCATGAGACTGACTGTGTTAAGGTCAGCCCTCCCAGGAGCGGCAGGTTCCGTACTTCCTCATCTCAAGATGATTAAAGACTCAACTTGTACCATTATGCCAGGCGTCTTGTGTTGGCAAGGAGAGCTTCCGATGACGGCCTCAGTGAGCATGACGCTCATGCTTACTCCCGGGCGGCGCTCACGCTTACTCCTAGGCAACTGACACTTGTTCCAGGGCCACTGACGTTTACTCGAGGGTTACTGACACTTACCTCAGGGCCACTGACGCTTACTCCCGGGGAACTCACGCCTACTCCAGGGCTACTGGCGCTTACTTCAGGGCCACTGACGCTTACCCCAGGGCTACTGACGCTTACTCCAGGGCTACTGACACTTACTCCAGGGTTACTGACGCTTACTCCAGGGCCACTGACACTTACTTCAGGGCCACTGACGCTTACTCCACGGCCACTGACACTTACTCTAGGGCCTCTGACGCTTACTCCAGGGCTACTGGCGCTTACTCCAGGGCCACTGACGCTTACCCCAGGACTACTGACGCTTACTCCAGGGCTACTGACGCTTACTCCAGGGCTACTGACGCTTACTCCAGGGCCACTGACACTTACTCCAGGGCCTCTGACGCTTACTCCACGGCCACTGAAACTTACTCCAGGGCCTCTGACGCTTACTCCAGGGTCTCTGACGCTTACTCCAGCGCCACTGACGCTTACTCCAGGGCCTCTGACGCTTACTCCATAGCCACTGACGCTTACTCTAGGGCCTCTGACACTTACTCCATAGCCACTGACGCTTACTCCTGGGCCTCTGACTCTTACTCCAGGGTTACTGACGCTTTCTCCAGGGCCACTGACGCTTACTCCAGGGGGCCACTGACACTTACTTCAGGGCCACTTACGCTTACTCCTGGGCCAATGACGCATACTTCTGGGCCACTGACACTTACTCCAGGGCCACTTACGCTTACTCCAAGGCCACTGACATTTACTCCTGGCCAACATGTATATATATGGTGTCATTACCTGTAGCACCAATGTCTGTCAGCAAATGCTGGGAAAAGATTAGCATCTATAATGGGTAAGGTTATATTTAGCTTAGGAACCACTGGTGCTTAGGTCTGATCTCCTCTCTCGTAAGGTCTGTTACTGATCTCGTTCTGAGTTCTTCGACTCGTGGGTAAAGAAGTCGAATGGATGACCTGACACCACCACTGAGAGCGCTTGTCTTCGCCAGTGATGTAAGATTACCTTTACATTCTGCTCCACCGTTAGTTCTTCCGTCTCTGCCTCCTGGCGATTATTTTCTTGGTCAACAGATCATCTCGTCCGTCCTGAATGGTTATTCTCGCAATCCCTAAATCTTATTTCAGGGCCACCAGGGCTTCCCAGTGCTTGCTGCAGGGCCTCGTAATGCTTATTCTGGGGCCTAGTAGTACATATTCCAAGGTTTCCTAGTGTTTACTGCAGGGCCTCGTAATGCTTACTTTAGGGCCTCTCAGATCGTATTCCAGAGCTTCCCAGTGCTTGCTGCAGGGCTCCACGAGGCTCACTTCAGGGCCATCCACCTTAGATTCCTGGTCGTCCCAGCACATGCTGTGCGGCCTCGTAATACTCACGTTAAAGCCTCTTCGTGCAGATTCCTGAGTCAGTTCCTAGTGCTTGCTGCGGGGCCAAATAACGCTCACTTCAGGGCCTCTTGACACATACCTTACACACACGTAAGATTCATTCTTACGATAAGTTTTCACGTGTGAGTAACCCACACCACAGTCTCCAGTGGGTCGGTCAAGTAATGTCTCACTGACGTCTTGACCCACGGCATGTGTCCTCAGGAGGGCACTAAGCATTATACCGGGGCCTCTTGTGGCCCACAGGGTCAAGTAAGTCATATTGTGGCCCAAAGTGTCCAGGATCCTGTGAGACATATTGTGGCACACAGTGTCCAGGGTCCTGTGAGTCATATTGTGGCCCACAGTGTCCAGGGTCCTGTGAGTCATATTCCAGGACAATAGCCTGTCCACTATGGCCTGTGATGGACGCCCCAATAGCAATAAGAAGGTTTATATGCGTCACGTCTCACCTCACTGGCGCTCACCACTCAGTCCACCTCTGCCGCCTGTGACACATGCCACAACTGAACCTTGATCAAGTTCCACATTAATAGAACTAAACGTATTTGAGCATCAGAGACTTGACTTAAGCCAATTAGAATAAGACCAGAAGCTTTACAGTGTGTAAATATAACTCGGGGAAAACTTTATTGCTGATTCCTGCAGGGGAAGTGAGCGAGAGTGGAAGAAAGTGAGAGAAAATGTGGCAGAGGAAAAGGTGAGGGTAAACAGGAGAGAGTATAACAGGAATATGTGGAAGGGAATGTGTCAGGTATACTGTGGGGCTCGGGAGGTTGTGTGGCCAGAAAGGCAGTGTGTGATCTGGGGAGGGAAGGATAGGAAGGAAGGAGGGGAGAGACGTATAGGAGGGAAGGATTGGAGGGAAGGGAGGGAAGGAAGGGTCTGAGGACAGGGTGCAACTGGAGGCCAGAGCCATACAGGTGCTGGGCAGATGTTAACACCAGTTGATGATATCAGCTGAGAATCACACACACACACATACACATAGTCACACATACAGACACACACACACAGATCCAGAGGATGGTAAAAAAGCTGTATCAGAATGAACTGAGCTGAGTCACAGGGAAAGGTCAGAGGCCTTAAATCTTTCCACCATGGAAGAGAGACGAGTAAAGGATATCTGATAACCTTTGAGTCTCTAAGCCCGTCTCATGACACAGACAGTGAAGAGATGCAGGGACAGAAGAACCTGGGAACATAACATGGAATTGAACAAGATTTTTTCTTTCTTCTTTCAGAAAAGACGTAATGACGTACCTG
>JAUUDW010300629.1:0-13565 GCA_032361385.1 Panulirus guttatus
TCTTACCCTTACATTACTTACTCGATCAAACCATCTCACACCACATATTTTCCTTAAACATTTCATTTCCAACACATTCACCCTCCTCCGTACAACTTTATCTATAGCCCATGTCTTGCAACCATATAATAGTGTTGGAACTACTATTCCTTCAAACATGCCCATTTTTGCTCTCCAGGATAATGTTCTCTCCTTCCACACATTTTTCAGAAGTAAAGGGAACAAGAGAGAACAGGAAGACTAAATTGGAGATGGGAGGATAGGGTAAAAAAGACTTTGAATGATTTAGACCTGAACAAGCAGGAGGTTGAAAGGCATGCAAGGGATAGAGTGAATTGAAACGATGTAGTATACTGTGGTATACTGGTGTCAATGTGCTGTTAGTGGACTGAACCAGGATGTAAGAATGGTATGGGGTAAACCATGGAAAGGTCTGTGGAGCTTTGTTGTGGAGAGGGAGCTGTGGTTTTGGTGCATTATACATGACAGCTAGAGAGGATGCGAGTAAATTTGGCCTTTCTTCATCTGTTGCTAGCACTAACTTGTGAATGTAGCAAACAGGAATCAAGTACGAAAAAAAGCATGCTTAAGAAAATATTATTGATTTCATGCTTGTGTCATTAACGTTTAGTAAAAATGAGGGAATTACAGAACAAGGGGAGCTATAGGTTTGTCTTAATGATATGTATTGCTTTGTAGATGTGCCATGATAGTGGAAATGTATATCAGTTATTGACAATTGTTAGAACCCATATGACAGTAACACCATTTTTGTTAAGGAAAAGTAAACTGAAGGAGGGGATATTTTAGACAGGGTCCTTTGAATGGAGGGGCTGAAGTGAATATAGTTAATGGGGCTTGCTTGATGGAAATTGACTGTGAACTGTAAATACACCGTAATCTTATTTAGATATATGTTTGTGAAGCACATGATACATAAACTCAGGATTATAGCATAAAAAATTTATATAATGTAGTTTTCCTGATTATAGTGTTCTTCCAATATGGCTAAATAAAAAGAAAACGCTGTTGCATTACTGTTGGCATATAAAGTTTGTTTTAATTCAATACCTGCCTGGATGCATCACATTTTTTGTTTACTAGGTAGAAATTGTAAGAATTATAGTTATGATGTGTTCCATAAACCATAATTTATCATGCCTCATATGATATTTTACATCTTTTATGTATTATATTGTTACTGTATGTACTATTTATAGTTATTTTGAAGGACATGCAGCATTGATATTGTGGTTAAGATAGAAAAGGAATGGTGTTTTTATTTATACATGCTTCACTAATTAGAATTAGGAAACAAAATATTTTTTGTTATGAAAATGTGTTGTCACTTATGTTGGATAGCTTGTGCCTAGATTTATTTTTTGAATTCTCGGTCATTCAGCTTGATCAGCACTTGACTATATTGATCAGATATCACTCTGCTGCATACACACGTAATTGAATTGAGAAAATGTCAACTGATTGTGCTATAGATATAACTGTTCCTGGATATCTTAGCCAAGCCAAGCCAACTTGAGCATGAAAGGATTTCAGCAGACTGAGGCATAGGACCATTACAGTGTTTCCGCTAAGGCCTGTCTCCTATCAGTGCCCCTAATATATCTCCTTTTACCTTGTGATTACTCTCTGAAAGTATTACAAGATAGTAGATGTGCTACTGCCTTACTCTGAAGGGATGCAACACTCTGCTGCATGATAGCACTGTTTCTTCACCTAAGGGGGATTACTTTCATTCACTGAACAGATTCCCTTCAACTTAAGAATTCAACAAAAGTAACGTATGTGGAAACAGTAACATATCTACAATGTAAATGGATAACTAACTAATTATCAAGGTAATAGCAGGTGATATGGACAGGAAATTTAATGAATTACTGTACAGGTTCAGAGACAAGGATACAAAAGATCAGCTAGGTTGAAAAAAAAAGTGTTTGATCTAGAATCAGAGAATTTGGCCCTTTGAAGATCATTATGATGATCTATAACAGTATGAAAGATGTGCCTCTGAGCTTTCCAGTCATTGTTCATCTATTTTGTCTTAGTCTTAAAACTCATTAAAAACTCATATTCACTCCCATCTTCCAAATTTGGACCCAAACCTCCTTTCACACACCTTCCCACACTTGACATATCTTTTGCAGCTAATCTCTCGAATCTGCCACCAGAGTGGGGTTATCTGCAAACAGCCACTGACTAATCTCCCAGGTCTTCCCACCCCAGCATTCTGAAGAACAGCCCATCTCTCCATGACCCTTGCATTTACCTCCCTCACTACCCTATTCACAAACAGATTAAATAACCATAGATAGTGGCATCACACACCCTTGATGCAGACCCATCTTCACTTGGAATCACTTACCTCCCTCTCTTCTTTTTAGCACACAGGGCTTCCTTGCCTGATGAAAACTCCTCCCTGCATGTAGCAGTATTTCTTCCAGATTATATATTTGTTAGACCCTCTGTAAAGCATCTCTTGTCAGTTCTGTCATATGCTTTCTGTATGTCCATAAATGCAACAAACAAAACCGTTACTTTCTGAGTGTTTTTCTCACAACTTTGTCAAAGCAAACACCTGGTCCATACATCCTATGCCTCTCCCAAGTTTTGGGCTCTCTGCATGCCACCACTGTCTTGATTATCACATACAGTGTACCAAGTTACTCAACACTTACATCTTTCTAATTTAAGCACTCACTTTTATCCCCCATTGTCCTTATATAATGGCACTCTAAAGGCGTTCTGTCAGTCCTCAGGCACCTTTCCTTGGGCCATCCATGCACTGAAATTCCTGACAAACCAATCAACAACACTATCAACTCACCTTAAGAAATTCAAATACAGTTCTGTCCTTCCAGTGGAGTTTTCACACTTCATCTTATGCAAGTGATTAACCACTTCCTCTCTTTTCATGAAACCAATTGCCATCGCTCAACAGCTCCTTTCAACCACCTTACCACAATTATCCTACATCTATAACCTTATCACTGCATACATTCAACAGTCTTTCAGATTACTCGCTTTATTTTTTCTTCACCTCTTCTTTGCCTGTTACCATATTCCCATAGGTTCCCCTCTCTGATGCTTCTGTTTTCTCTTCATATAATTCACCCCTTCCAGAACATTTTCATATTTCCTGATGTTTGGTGATACTCTTTGACTCTATTTCCAATTTGCCTTCTTTTTCAGCCCCTGCATCTTGCTCTTAAACCTTCAGCCACTTCCTCTTGCACACCTCCGAAACAATCTTACCCCATCTTTGCAGATACTTCCCAAATACTCTTCTTTTCTTTTTCACTAGCAACTTCTGCATCCCACCACTCACTACCCTTTCCCATATGCCCACATCCCTCCTTCATACAAAACACTTCACCTGCACATGAAGACACTGCTCACCCCCTTGATTCAGTTACTCTCATCTTGTACCATATTTCATAGAATATCTGCTCACAAACCTTTTTTCATAGCTCATTTACTCTCTTCACCATATTTCTACTCATGTCACTTCTTTTCATAAAACCTCTACAAACTTTCACACTAGCTTCCCCCAAGAAATTATCAGACAGGCCACCAGCTGCCTCTCTCAGCACATTCACATTCAACAGTCTCTCCTTTGCATGGCTGTCATTTAGTAATAATCCAGTAGATCCCATTGACCCTCAACACCACTTATGTATACTTATATATGCACCTTTTTTTCAAACCATGTATTCCCAGTCACCAATTATTTTTCAGCCCATTCCTCAACAACTTTTTACCAATTTCCTTTACACCAGGTACTCCATAACCCACAATAATACCCTCAGCTGGCACATAAACCCCAACAATACTCTCAGCTGGCACATCACCAACTCTTGCATTCATGCTTCCCATCATAATTGCTGGAGCATTCACCCAGCTTCTGAAAGAAGCCTCTCTTCTTCACTCTTTTTGATATGTGTAAGCATTGACAGTCACCCACATCTCTTAACCTACTTTCATTCTCACCCACATCAGTCAGGAACTTATTCTTTTGCACATTCCCATAACTCTTCTTTCATCAGAATTGCCATCACATTAACCCCAACCTTTACTCTTTAGACATTCCTAAACTATTTTTCCCCTTCCTTTAATTTCTCTCAGAGCCAGAACATCAAGAATTTTCTTTCAAAACAAATTATCTTTCCTTTTATCTTATCCTGGTTATGTCCCTGCTTATTCAGACCTCAGCCTAAGTCTTCAAGAAGGATGAGAACTTTTCATTTGGCTCCTTTTTCTGTTCCCATTTATAGCAAGTATCAGTACAAGTAGGAGGGAGTTTCCTGCTTCCTACTCCCACCCCTGTTAGCCACCTCTTACAGCACACAGAAGATACATGGGTACAATAGTTTTCTTACTTCGTTTCCCCACGAGTAAAGCAGATTTGGGATTAGGATAGAAAAATTATTTGACTCACATTCTGTTAAGTGGTGGTGAAAGTTTTAAAAGAGTGTTGTGTTTGTGGAATGAGTTTCATTAGCCCATCTTTACATAAGGCAGAAAAAAAAAAACAGTGACACTGGGTCAGGGTGTGGAAATAAGACAACCAGTGTTGCTGGCTCACTGTACCACTATGACTACTCCTGAAACCCAGGCAATGGTTCAGTATACTTATACAGGCAGCACAGCCTTCCTATGTCTTATTGAAAGGTAAGTATATTAAACTATAACATAATTTATACTTTATTGTCATTTACTGTTATCAGCCGTAGCTATAAAAGACAGTGATAAGAATGTACAACTTCATATCATAAATGTGCACTACATATTGTCCACTAATTACATTGTGATAGATACATTTGAAATAGTAGTATTCATAACCTTCCATCAGAAGAGTTATAAAAAAGTTCAAAAAACAGTAGACATAAATTAATAGACAATTAATAATCATGCATTTAAACCATATGATGAAACATCAACTATTATTATTGTTTAATTTACTGGAAGATTTCTAGAGATTTACATAATTACAGTACACTATTGAAAACCTGGCTCAATTCACCCTTTTTTGCATACTGCATTGATATACAGACTTACCTGACTTGGAATTTGGGCCCCCTTTTACATATTGTCTACTATTCTGTACATACATGTAAAAAAAAGTTGCAGCAAAATATGTATGAAAGTAAACTCTTATATACATTAAACAGAATTTACCCGATACTCTACTTCTACTACATGTTGAAGTTGACACCTTTGGCTGTTAGCATGTATTCATACAGGCATATTCTTTTATGTGCCTGAATGAACCACTTACACTTATTGCTATCCACATTGTCAAATTTTGATGCAGTTGATTTATTATCTCAGGTCTGATTAAACTTTTGTAGATTTTCATTAGCAAGAGTTTTCAGTTTTTGGTTCTCTGGCTAGTGCCCAGTTTCTCCAATAAAGCAAGTGTTGACTTGCCAGCTTTGATTTAATTAATCACTCATTCTTAGGATAATATCTGAAGTGACATATAATGCCAGGTATGATTTTTACTCATTACTTAAGGCATGTTAATACAATGTAATGCAGATATAACAGTGGCACAGAACCAAAAATGATTGCATTTTATAGAATGACAAATAATGTGTCGAATTTCACGACATAAATGTGATTTTCTGAATTATGAATGACAATGGGGCTGATGCATTCTGCTGATTGGCTTTTAGGGCAACTTATTCTTTGCAGTGTATAGAATGACAAATGACACATTAAATTTCAAAACATAGATATGATTTTCAGAATAATGAATGACAGAGGTGGTGATGCATTTTACTAATTGGCTTTAGGGCAACTCTTTCTTCAAAGAGATTAGCATAGGTACCAAACACAATATGTTAAGAGCAGTAACTGAACTGTTCATGCAAGGCTGTAATTGGTATGCATTTTTGACACCTCTCCTGTCAAAAGAGCAGAGATATGCACTTATGAAATAGAAAATCTGACAGATTTTAGATGCCACACATCAGACTCCTTAACAACAGTACCAAAGTGGTAATTATAGATTTTTGGAATTATGGATTTATCACTACTCTGATACCACAATCTTAGCTGCACATTTTCTTGTATATGTTACTGATACTAGATTGATTTTTAAGACTTCTCCAAGACTGTTTCTCTTTTCATCCACATCCAGTTAGGAAATTCTTACATTTAGAACCTAATTACCTTTATAGGTTATTCTATGGTGTCTCACATAACTGTGCCACAGCTTACCCAACAGTAATGCCATAAACATATTAAAGAATTTGTTCTGTTTTTCTCCTAAGTCATTTTCATTCAGCCTGCATTGTTGGTTTAGTACTTGGTCACATAATCTCATAGGATAGAATGAATTTCGTAGATGTGTATGGGGTGTGACATGTCAGTAGGATGAACCAGGGAATATAAAACAAGAAAGGTAAACCAGAGTAGTCTGTGGGTTTGCTGTAAAAGATAGGCTTTGGTTTTGAGACAGTTATACATGACAGGTGAATAGTTGTGTGCAAATAAGGCTGTTTTTTTGTTTGTTCCTGTCACTACCATGCAAAGGCAGGTGAAGCAGCACAGGTCAAGAAGTACAGTGTAATTGTTTGTCTGCCTATGTGGAGTGAGAGCAGGGAACTGGGGTGTAGATTTTTAGTGTTTTCAGTGTGGAAGAGGAAGTTGCTTGCATCTTACGTATAGAGGGTCTGGTGGTATAGTGAATGAATATTCTTAATGGATGAGTAATGGGTGGTGGCAAGAATACAGATGAGAAAGTGTAACTCGCATACATACCTGGGTATTGTACTTTAAGATGAGTGTATGTTTGGCAAATTGGAATTTAATATTGGGTTAAGAGATGGTTTTTCAGTTTTTTTTTGAATAACTACAGTATTGTATGAATAGCTTTTGTCATTTTGGAGTTTTATTTGGGTGGTGGGATCTGTGACTACAGGTTGCTAAAATGTGAGGCTAGTGTGAGCTTTTTATTTCTGTGAGGAGTTTGATGGACACTTATGAAATGGCTTGGATTAGATGGTTTGTGCTTTTGCACAAAACTGGTGTTGAGTAAGTTAAGGTGGAATTGTATATAGGTGGTATTTTTGTTTTTCTGCAAATGTTGAATGTTTGTGGTTGCTGAGAATCTGGTGACTGTTCTCAGAGCTTTGTCTTGTGTGGTTTATAGTTTTTTGCTATTTTGCACTTGAAAGGGTGGGTGACCAAGCAGGTGAAGCATAGTTTTGGGTTAAGTAAATTAAATAAATTATTTGTAGAGGGTAGTGGGGGATTCTTTTTCTTGTCCAAAACTGGTGCTGGTAAGTAATCTAAAAAGGTGTTTAGTTTATTATGGTCTTTGCTTTGATATATGTAACACTGGGGTAAATGTGTGTTTGTCATTAGTAATTCCTACAGTGGTTGATCATTTTGGGTTGTCTGTGAGAACAGGATGGATTCATGTTTGTCAGGGGATAAGAGGGTGATTGTGGATTTCTGTGGGGATGCAGGTGTTTTATTTTGAGCTAACTCATCCTCTCTTTACATGTGTTGCATGTTTAGTGTTTCTAGTGCAGTAC
Organism: Panulirus guttatus; assembly: GCA_032361385.1. Classification (NCBI taxonomy): domain Eukaryota; kingdom Metazoa; phylum Arthropoda; class Malacostraca; order Decapoda; family Palinuridae; genus Panulirus; species Panulirus guttatus. Next base: position 7,563 of record JAUUDW010300629.1, read on the forward strand.
TAGTGTGCAATAATGAGAGAAGATTTATATTGTAGTATGGGGTGGGGGAGATCAGAGTGAAAGGGGCTGAAGGGAGTTAAAGAAAGAACAGCTCCCAGGAATTCTCTACTTTAGAGCTTTGTGAGTTTGAGAAGTTTGTCCCTTGTGGATGATTGTGGTATGGTAAATAGCTATGAAACTGGTCCACCTGTGTTTTTGTTATTTTTATGGAGGGTGACTTGAAATATCTTTCTGTGGGAAGATATTTGAAAGGATGATGGTGAACACTTTGTTGATGTCTGTTGTCACAAGTACAGTGCAGGAGTAGGGGTTGTGGTTGGTTACAACAAAATGTGTTTCATGATGTTTGTTTGCAGGAAAATAATAGAGTGCTTGGCTCTAGAGCCATGCTGGTTATGTGAGAGTGGGATGTTTTTGTTGATTCTCTTGTGAATGTTTTATAAACAGTTTGGTTACTGATGATAAGAGAGATATGGGACAGCAGAAGGAAGGGGAGCTGGTGATTTTAAAGGGTGTCTGGATGGAAATTACATTAAGTTTATAGATGTGTGAAATTTCGTTGTGATGCCTAGAATGGTTGATGTCAGTGAGTACTTGGATTGCTCTTCAGTAAGTTAAAATTCAGTATAACAAAATCATTGTAAAAGAAAAGTACACTTTTTGCATTAGCCTCATTAGTGATTCACTTGAATTAACTAAATATGCAAGTAATTTAGATAAGTTAACATTTACCCTTGTTATGCCTTGTATGAATTGTTGAACTTATTGACATCATGTAATGATAAAATTAGTATGCTGATATCTGTTGGACTATTTTAAAAAATAAATGAATGATATTGGGTAAATATGCAGTCTATGAATTCTAACTAAATCTACAAATATGATGTTTTATTTCATATGTAATTTTTCCATTGTTTTAAGGTGTTGTCCTTCTTAATGAGGATTAGCTAAACATGTGACTGAACTGCCCTTTGTATACCGTAATCTAACCCTAATCTTCAAGTTAGCTTTATTAGTGTTAGGCATTACCTCTGTTCCTTGATGCTTTGCATATATTTCTGTGGAGAAATAGCTCTTGAATATATAAGAAGCAAAGCAAAGATGAAGTGACGTATCTATTAACCTTGCCACTGCAACAGTCCTAATATTCAATGTACACTCTGAGATTAGGATATTTTCAAATATTTCAAAAAAAATCTTCATATGTTTGTTATGATTACCAAGAATATAATTTTCCAAAAATAGTTATTTTCAACTCAACCTGGAGAAACATTGTTTTCATGTGCTACACACTATCAAGCATGTGGGGTACATCAGAAGTAGTGTGTGTGATACATCAAAAGTACTGTCAGTCAAAATTGATGAGATGTGGGGTAATTTTGTAAGGGTTTTTGTAACATGTATTTACTAAAGGTTTTGTCATAATTATCTTATCTTAGAATGTCACAGCTTAACAGATTATTACATAATATGAAGGTGCACATTTCATACAGGCTTCCTTGACATCATATAGATTGACCAATTTATGGAAAAATTATACACTCTAAAGCCTGGTAACAATACATGGGATACCACTACAAGCATTAATGGCTGTATATTTGACCTCAAGGAAGAGTTGGATGACTTAAGAATTTCATTATATACACCCTGGCCACAGCAAACAGGATATAACCTACATGCAGCAGTGAATGGCTTAAATTTGAATTACACAATATAGTCATTGTTATTAACTTTTGCCACAAATGTTATTGATGAGATATTTTGAGGTTTTTAGTGTGCCATCCTACTGAAGTGGGTTACCACTGGAATTTGTAAGATGTAGTGAGAAGGATATATTATCTTTGATATTGCAATTTATATATTAATGCTTTTTAAGTATTCCAACTTATATTTCTTTAATAAATGCATATTCTTGTTATGATCTGCACCTGAGATGTGGTGAGTATCATAACTGATGGGGAAGGGGGCAATGCAAGGATGCTTTGCAATCAGGTTATGCCTTCATCTTGTATTAAAAAAAAAAATTGTAACCTCATATATTTTGTACTGTAGTGGAAGTATATGAGTTACTGACAGGTTCAGAGTAAAACAGTAAAGATTTTGAGACAGGATGAATATTGTTTTTATCTTGAAACTTAAACAATTATTGTTGTCAACTGAGGCAATATGCAGAGTAAGTAGTTACAAAAGATATTTACTTAACTTTGCAGACAGATTGCATAACAATTCATTTACACATAAATTGTAATTTTATGTTACAAGGTCCTGGAATAATATAAAAAGAAATGAAAATCAATCTGATTTTTCCCTGATGAATTTTACGTTGGTGGGTAATAGTTGGTAGTGACCCACCAACTGGGGAGGTATATTACTGGAACTACCCATCTGAGTATCAGGAGGGTTAGCGGTGGGTGCATAGTAAGCCAGCACTTTTGTGGTTGCCAAGTTGCTTTCCTCAGACCAGGCAGCTGTCTTTTCTTTTTACCTCACCCACACATGGACTACTGGAACTCTGTCCACCAACATACCGTCTCTCCTTGTCACACATAACACAGCTCATTCTTTGTAACTCAGTTCTCCTGCAGTGATCCCTATTTGCCTGCCCAGCCTTTTAACAAAATGTTAGGAGCAATAGATAGAAGTAGTGAGGACACTGTAAGAGGCCTATTGGCCCATGCTAGGCAGGTCCTGAGTCTGTCCACCCAACAACCAACTGCCTGAACTCATAAACACATCCAACCTTCGTATAAAGCTACTTAAAGACCTAGCATGCACTACTTTAACTGGCAACTTATTCCATAAATCTACTACCCTATTGCCAAATCAATATTTACCAACATTCAATCTGAATCTATTTTTTTTTCTAATTTAAATCCGTTATTTCTTGTCCTATCTGGTGGCACCATTCTAAGAACTTTATTCATGTTACCGTTATTAATGCCCTTAACCCATTTAAAGACTTCCATCATATCCCATCTAGCTGTCCTCCTCTTAAGTGGGTGTAAATTCAGCCTTTTTACCCTTCTTCATAAGAGAGCTTTCTAATTCCAAGGACCATTTTTGTTATTCGCCTTTGCACTCTTTCTAAACAATCTATATCAACTTTATGTTATGGAGCCCAAAACTGTACCACATAATCTAAATATGGTCTCACCAACACAAGATGAAGTTGCATTATTGCTAACAGTCCTAGTAATGAACCCAAACATCCTATTAGCCTTATTACGCCCTTTAATACATTGTTGCCGTGGCTTAAGATCTTTGCTCACCAATATTTCTAAATCTCTTTCGCATACTGTTTTACCAATAGTACTACTGTCCAGTTTGTTATTAAAGTTCCTGTCTTTATCCACGCTAAGTGTTCTGCATTTACCTATATTAAATTCCATTTTCCATGTACCCGCCCACTCTGATAATCTATCTAAGACCCTCTGCATTTTCAATGAATCTTCATCTGTAATATACAGCCCCTATTTTTGTGTCATCGGCAAATTTAATTGAGTTGCTGGTTATTCCCATATCCAAATCATTAAAATAAATAGCGAACAAGAGCAGTCCTAAGAATGACCACTGGCTACATTGCCCCAGTCCTACGTAACTCCCTCAATGCATACCCTCTGTTCTCTGTCAGTGAGCCACGCCGTAATCCAATTAAATACACAACCCTCGATGCTGTGTACTGTAATTTTTCTGAGCAGACGCTCTTGAGGTACTCCGTCAAAAGCCTTACTTAAGTCTAAGTAAACAATAAGATAATTCTTACCTGTCAAAAGCCTTACTTAAGTCTAAGTATACAATATCATAATTCTTACCCTGATCAACATTATGTAGGAGCATTAGGTAGAAACATTAAGTAGAAGTAGTAGATAGGAACATTAGGCAGGAGCATTAGGTAAAAGTAGAATATTAGGCAGGAAATTTTAGGTAGACACATTAGGTATAAGTAGTCGGTAAGAAAATTAGATAGGAAGCTCTGGGAACACTCTGCTAGAGTTGCCCTCTGCCAGTGGCCTGTTAAATGCGAGACATTAAAGGCTAAGAAGTGGCACTAGAGTTCATCAGTTATGGAGCCTCTTTTGATGTGACCACCCCACTGAGGGAGTTCCTGGAGGAAATGGGCATCAGAACTATAGAGAGAGAGAATTTTAAGTACCCTGATATTCAAAAGGAAAGGTGTATAACATCTAACCTCCCCCTCTTTTGCTCTGACCACCCCACAAGGGATTTCCAGGAGGGAATGTACATCAGAGATATAGATAGATAAACAGAGAGAATTTTATCCTGATAATCAAAAGGAAAACTGTATAACCTCTAACCTTCCCTTGTAGGTGTGTGTTCAAAACCAAAAACCATAAACTTCATGTTATATAAATTATATACGTCTGGAATTTTACCCATCATTTTAACAAAACCACAAACCATGAAATCAATATACATTAAATCCCTTCAAAGAACCACATTCTAGACAATACATATATGAAGCTAAAGATTGTTACCAAATGGAAACTCACTATATGCTGTCTTCAGGCATAGGCCTTGTTAGGCTTGGACCTGGTAAATTGTAATAGCAACAAAGATTGGACAGGCCCCATATAACCACCCTCAAGTCTTTCTACTGCTATTGAGTCTGCATGGAGTACATTCTGAGTCAGAATTTTGTTTATGGTTGTAATCCCCATTCAGGAATTAAAACAAGCAACAAGAGGGAGACTTGTGTAAGAAATCAAGAAAACTATTGCACCTGAAGTGAAATCATATGTTTTGAACAGCTTGGATTGTGATTAATAACCAGTTCACATTAGAAAGGTGTTAGCTTACCTCCTACTACTGTAAGAGCAATAATGCTCATGGTAATGGAGCATGATCAGAGCAAGTATAGAGACTGACATCATCATACAGCACACCATTATATCAAATCAAAGGGGCAAGAGGAGCCAAGAGAGTCTATAATCCAGTTTCACTTACATGTTCACCTACAGTTTCATCTATAGACAATTGTGCCCCTTCATCAGCCTAAATCCACAACTTACCCCTCTACCTCAACCCATTTCTATAACCTCAACTTACCTCTATAAGCAAGCTTCACAAGCAGATATGGTAAGTGCTCATGTTGATTATGTTATACATCATATCAGAATAAGTTATATATTTACATGCACAACAATGTACTGTATATCACATTATTTTGTCTTGTATTACTGTAAATGTTTTCAAGTTAAGTCTCGGGGAATATACCTAGCCTTTATATAAACATGGTTTCCTATGAGAAAAATGTATTTCTTTAAAGTTGTTCTGCCAAGTTGAATTTCCCGAGTGCACAGTCCCAACTGTAACCAGTCAATAAGTATAAATTTTGTTCCACATGCAAGTCTGCATTACTAAAAACAGCTGTGTGTTCATGCAAGGCTACACAAAATTCTAGCACACTTGGTAACTCCCATTAATTTATCCCCTACAGGTATTTTTTTTACAGAGTTTTCCTTGTTTTGTGAGGATCCTGACATCATGGGGCCTTAACCACCTCACCCTTTGAGGGCAACCATAAAAAGGATAAGATTTATTGAAACTTTTATTGACACAAAACTAGTCTGCAAAATGATGTACTTTTCTTATGGAGCCACGTCATTTGATGAAAAAGTTAACGATAATGGTATTTTGCAACTGCTGTTTCTAACTTCCATTATAAGCTACAATTATAGACTTTCATCCTTCATTACTGTAATGCTACTTTTTTAACCCTTAAAACACCAGGTGGCTTTGTAAAAATTATGTAGAAAATGGACAAAAAAAAAAGATATAAGTAATTCCCCAGCAGAGCTAATGGGATAAGGGGGCAAGCCTCATGATCAACATTTACTGAATGACATTTTTCACTGTTTATGGATACTATCTCCACATCTTTACATATATATATATATATATATATATATTTATTATGCATGATCGATGTTTCCCGCGTCAGCGAGGTAGCGCCAGGAAACAGATGAAGAAAGACCCATCCCC
>JAUUDW010300849.1:0-13565 GCA_032361385.1 Panulirus guttatus
GCCCCCCACCCTCCCTCCCGCCTGCGCCCCCCTTCCTCCTCCTGCCGGCGGTGGCGGTCCTCCACCACCCTCCAAGCCCTGGTGAATCCCCCCGGCTCCCACCAGGGCCTGGTGGGTGGGTGGGTGGGCGGTCGGGGGTAAGGCGGGTTGTGGAGGGATCAGGGAGGTCGTGCGAGACTCCCAACCCCGGGGATTTGACCCCTTAGTCCCCTGGAACAGAGGGGCCCCCTGGAAATGGGGGAGGGGGAGGGGAGGGGAGAGGGTTGGGGGAGGGCTAATGGAACTGGAAACTAATTGTGTTGACATAAAAGTGATAGTTTTTATTACCCTTGTGTATTGGTGGCACAGGATGATCTTAATAACCATCGGGAGGATTCATCATCTCGACACTGAAAAATTTTCCCTGGAGGGTATCGGGTTTTCTGGAACTCGCCGGAAGGTTGACGTACCTTAAAATAACTAGTCTCGTTTTCCGGATACGTCATTCGTAATGGGGAAATTCATTTGACGTAGTCGGTAGCTAGCTTTGTAGGAGTCAGAGTTAGTTTATAAGTTCTTTCAGATGTTTTTAGTGCCATCCGTACCAGACAACGGAAGAACAGATAACAGAAGACCCGATGATCGTCTTTGACGAGGTTATCTGCTGGAGGACGGTACATGAGAGAGCCTCATAACGGTTGATCTGACGGTCTATGACGAGGTTACCTTCTGGTGGACAGAAATCGTATCTTGCATTCCCAAATCTATATAGACGATGACCTGGATAGCAAAGCAGAAAGCGGGTCCGAGGGAGGAAGAATTATGGTGAAGTGGAGACAGGGGAAGCAGGATCGAGAGGGATGGGTAGGTCCTCGCCTGTACTGTGGCAGCAAGGAACCTTTGGGCAAAGTCTTATATGAGAGCAGGTCATGTTGTGAGTCGGCCTGTGGGTCGGGTTTAGTCTTGCTTGCTGCTAATAACTTGCGTCGTATGTTGGTTGTGTTCTCGTGTTTGCCCAGAGTGGTAACTACCACGGAAACCCAGAGGGGATGGCAGAGGCTTGATCGCCATGGCTTAATGTCTTCCTGTACACAGAGACATAGCAGAGACGGGAGGAGGAGGAGGAGGAGGTAGCAGGTACTGGGGAGTGCCAGTGCTGAAGACACCGTAGCTGTAAGCAATGAGGTATGATAAGAAGAGAGGAATTACGACAGACTCGAATCTGGTCGTGAATTTTTGGCGCCACATTACAGTACGGTGGGCGTGAATCCCGGACGGGCAGACAGACAGACTGTGGGTGTGTTCAGGCAAATCCCTAAATGTCGTGAGAAGTGGGAGGAAATGCATTGAACCCCTTGAGTGTAACGGTACGACACATGAGTATGAAGGCCAGGCTTTCACACTCTAGGGCTGTACCGTCTCGCTAATGAACCGTGCCGTCGTGAGATAAGGTCATACAGGGTATAAATATGAGGAGAATAAAACCCCAGGAAACAAAAGCATTTGCAACAAGCAGATGAAAAATAAAAGATCTTGAGGTTGAATAATAGTGACGTGGAAAACAACGGAATCTCACAGAAGAGAACTGACACTGGTTAAAGAGAAAGTAATAGAAATCATGGAAGAGAATCCATATTTCTGTTTTCAAGTATAAGACATAGCACCAGATAATCGAGACCAAGCCTTTTAAATTGTTCAAAAGAATGACGTGAAAGTTACCGCGGAAAATATCAAAAAGTACAACTCAATATTCAGTGAAAACAAGCAGAGTAAAAGGCTGATGATGAAATATGTAATTAATATAATGGAAATGCCATTACAGGTATTGAAATTACAAAGAAATACGTCATCTTAAGAGGAACAACGTAACCAGGACATTGTCTCTTTAAGATAAATACATAATTGACCTAAGGAAAAACGACGTTGCCGTTGCGACAGAACACATCTAATAACAGTGCGTCGTCAGGCACTCACGAGATGGGAAATGTAATGCTACTACTCGCTGGAGAACGTGAGGTAATACTAAGACTTTGTCGACTTGTCACCGCCAACAAAACACGAGTAATTTGAGGTTTTTGAGGGAGTGATATAAAAAAGATATTGGAACATTTCATCCGTAGCAGTTTTATGAGCAAAGGTCAGCACGGATTAGTAGCGTCAGGCTTAAGTACACGGACTCGACCTATAGTTCACTACAATAGCATTTATTAAACCGCCGTGGAAAGAAAACATAAGCTGTTTTTTTTCTGGACATTCGTGAGAACGTGTAATGCGAGGAATTAGAATGGACTCTTGTTAATCTCGCTTTAACTAAAACATTTAAAAAAATACAGGATTATACTAAAAGAATGCAGTGGAGATAAACACTAAAGGTAAACCACGAAGATGGATTGTTTCTGACAGGAACATTTAAAGTGGTGACAAAGAAAACCATTTCTGAAGATGACGGTGTGATGTTCCAGCGGAGGCACCGCACGGGAATGGGATTATCTTCGCTACTGTCATAGTGATGATATCAGACGCAGAAGATATGGTCGGATGCCTTCCATACCACACTAGCGTAATTCCTGCGGACGCATTAAAATACCATGAAACTCCTGGAGTGATTAACCGTGTATTATTTACGACAGTGACACGATAATGGGGCTCACTATCACCATCCCAACCATCGGAACAACCCGCTCCACCATCCCAACCCTCCCAGGACGGACAACACGCACTCACTCACCAACAGATTAAACAGACTGGGCCAATCAGAATTATGATATGAACCAGATAAAACTGGATTCCCCTCTCGCCGCGCCCCTCCTCCTCCTCCTCCCGCCACGGCCGAGGCGCTACGTGATGGAATACCGTCCGATCGTCTTCAGTGAAATCCTGGTGGTCTGGGAGACGCCACGGACCCGCGTGAGAGTATGCATGTGGTCTGGGTAAATATGTAGAGAGGCAGAGAGCGCGCTCCCACAGTCTGTGTGTGTGTGTGTGTGTGTGTGTGTGTGTGTGTGTGTGTGTGTGTGTGTGTGTTGGAGGCGGAGGGTAAAAACTGTCGTGGAGGGAAGGGGAGACGGCTGGTTGGTTGATTGTCTTGGGGGAGGTAAACAGAGTTGAGCTGAGTGAGGGAGCAAGATAACACGAGTCATAGGCGTGCGGGGAGAAGGGTGATGAGCAGCGGAGGAAGCAATATATAGTGGGAGAAGCGTCGACTGTCGAGATGTTTAGTGTTATTTTAGAGGGTTTCTCGTGGCAGTGTTGCTGTTTTTTACAAGGAAACACTCTGCTTTTCCTCGGTTGGGGCTGTGTCATCGCCCAGGGGTACGGGGAACGGATGCCACGCCACGAATGCAGAAAACCTCGTTAACAAGGCAGGACTTAACCACGGCAGATACTTAACCCACGGCTTTTCAAGTCCGTCTTGCCAAAGGTCATCACTCGGCGTCCGTCCGTCGTCGTGGTGCGTCCGTGAACTTTGGCCCGTCCGTCCGTGAATCATTCCCATTCCAGTCCGCCTCTCGTCCGGAACCACCGGACCAGTGTGAACCAAACTTAGCATGGACGGGGCCCTTGGGGTGTTCCCTCTTCACACCCGCACCCCAGCATCTAAGACGGCCACAGTTCTTGGAATTATTACTCTCTCCAAACGGCCATGATTTCCTCAGCCTGGGGCAGAGTTTGCTCCTATGTGGACTGTATTCACAAGCTTGTCTGTCGTGCAGTATGGGTCCTTAAGTGAAGTTTGTAGTCTTATGGGTCCTTAAGTGAAGTTTGTAGTCTTATGGGTCCTTAAGTGAAGTTTGTAGTCTTATCCAAGTTGTTCCTGATTATTCATAATTTCCTCAAAGAAAAATATTAGTAAAAGCAGCAAACAGCTGGGTGACCGCGGCTGCTTGACCGCAGCTACGTGTCCGCAGCTATGCGACCACGGCTAGGTAAACCGCAGCCGAGGGGCAGCAGCAGCAGCTAAGAGGCCGCAGCCACACGACAGCAACAGCTAGGTGACCGTTAGCTAGTAGCTAGGGTGCAGCAACAGCTAGGTAGCCGCAGATTGTGTGACCGCAGCTAAGTAGCGGCAGCAACAGCTAAGTAGCTTGGAAGCAGCTAAACTAGCCGCAGCTAGGCGGCGGTCCGGCCTGACGCATCATTAAGAGTTGTTGATATCCCGGCGCTTTGCCAGATTTCTTTTTTTAGATATTTTTCATTTGGATTTTTAGTTTCCCAGACGTTTGCACCCGGCGTCTCACAACCTTGCGCCCAACGCCTCCGTCGCCCCTCTTCGTCCCTCCCACACCCGGTAACGCTGGAAGACATGTGTGTACTACATGAGCTTATGCGCCTTTAGAGACTCCACACCTAAGGATTAATCATCGTGTTATGGAGGCAGTAGGGCCGGGCGCGAGCGAAACGCTGTGGAGCCTCGCTGAACACGCGTAATAATCAAACGCTTCCCGAAATGACTGGAGACACAAAAAAATCCACACATGGCCGTCAAAGAACCATATTTTGGGGGACACTTTGAAGAAAATTAGCAATTACAGAGTGCATAATGAGTTTTATGGTCTTGCACGGGTGTGGAGGATGTTGCGACGGGTGTGGAGGGTGTTGCGACGGGTGTGGAAGGTGTTGCGTCGGGTGCAGTGGGTGTAGAGGGTGTTGCGCCGGGTGTAGAGGGTTTTACATTAGGTGTAGAGGGCGTTGCGCCGGGTGTGGAGAGTGTTGCGTTGGGTGTAGAAGGTGTTGCGCTAGGTATACAGGGTGTTGGTGGGTGTAGAGGGTGTTGCGTTGCGCCGGGTGTCGATGGGTGTTGCGGGTGTCGTGTGGGTGTGCAGGGTGTTACTGTACGCGCGGGGTGTCGTGCTGTGTACAGAAATCGTCGTGCAGGGTGTAGAGGAATCCCAGCTGGGTGTAAGTGTACAGGGTGTCATGGTGACGGAGTGGATAGGGACGAATGAGGACGTTGTAGTGTGATGGGGCAAGTGTAAGGGGATGGGGGAGCTTGTAGGGTGATGGGTGAGGGTGTAGGGTGATGAGGAGGGTGAAGGGCGACAAGGTGTATGGGTTTTGCAGGGGACTGACTTCGTCAGGAGTGACCCGTGCATGGTAGCACACAGCGCCCTGTGGTCGAGTCAAGCACCTGAGTTCTTATCATCTGGGCGAATCACGAGAGCGCCCCTGCCTCCTTGCAAGTCAGGAATGAATAAATAGATAAATCAAGGTATAAATAACTGATTTATCTCACTCTCCTCCACTGGGAGTGTATAAAAAGAATAAACACTGGATGGAAAATAATTTTAATACCCGCTGATTAGATCGGGTGTCGGGTGCCGCGGCCCAGTTAATAAAGCGCGCACTCACTCGACCCTAATTCTCATCGGTGATTTAATTTATGAACAGCCGCGTGGACGATTGTGCTAATGCGACCCGCGCACCCTACACTGATCACCCGGCCGAGTGCTCAGTGCAAGTTTATTGAGTCATTCGCTTACAGGATTTCAAAGGGCGCTGGCCACAGCGGATGGTTTGGCTGGGTGGGAGAGAGGGGGACACGGACATCGATATTTTAGGGGGGGGGGAGGCGCGCCGTTTATAAAAGGCTGGTCTTGATGGCGCTCCACGCGGGAGTAATGTGCCGGATTGGATTTCAACATACCTGTCACGGCGTGGCCTGACATGTGATCCACCCAGCCCTCAACACCAAGCCTTTTTTATTGTATGAAGCCAATATGGCAGGCGTTTAATCTGTGGCGCACACTATTACCGACATGAAGCGTTGGGTGTGTTTTATTTCTATATTTTTTTTTGGGGGGAGGGTTTGTTTGTTTTTTAAAGATGACTTGTAGAGTGGGGATCGGAAAGGGCTAAACGAGAGAGAGAGAGAAAGAGAGGGAGGGAGTGAGCTTAATGAGAGTGAGTTAGCTCAGGAAAGAGTTTGGAGACTGTGATCACGTCTTAAATGATCGAGAGAGTGGGCGCTGCTGAGTTCACCGAGTGAGAGGGGGAGTGGCTGACAGCTGGAGAATGCAAGTGCTCTCGTCTTCAAACCGAGAAGAGTATAATACAAGTACTCTTCTCCGTTCTCTTCACGGTAGTACCCTCTTTCGTTGCCCTCCTCTGGACCTTCTCCAGTAGCTCTTCGTGCTTCTTCGGGTGCGTTGGCGAAAGTTGAGGAGCATATTGTAGCTTTGGTCCTAGGGGTACAAGACGTGAGCAGACGCTGTCGAGGGATGACTCGATCACTCGCTCTCGCCCGGGCGGTTCACAACACGCGATTATCTGACATGAATGGCTGTTGATGGAGTGTTGGACCCGGTGCAGAAAATTCCGCCCGAGAGAGAGAGAGTGACCAAAATGTGGACAGAAGTTAAGCTGGACGCCGCCCCTCACCTTTCGAGAGCAAAAGTTCGTCTCGAGTACGAGTCTGAGCCTCTTAAAGCAGGACAGTACGACCCCCTGAACACGAGGGAACGACCCTTGAGCGTGAAGGTCCGGACTTTAAAGTGAACATCAAGGGTCAAGTCAAAGTCCAGCCCGTCACATCCAAAGGGTCGCACCATATCATGGGCTTTGAAAGACGAAAAGGTATATGGAAAAAAATGGCACGAGGGTGTTTCATATCCGTGTTTCAGGACTTCATCCCGTTGTCATCTCTTGTACCCGTGGGTCATTCAGGACCTGATGTCTTACAGTAAGCACGGGTGCCCTGCAGGAGGTGTACTGAATGCGCTCCTCACGGCTGGCTGGTTACTAACGATGCTAAGAATGGATATGCCTTTTTTTAAAGCTTTTGCCATTGTACAGAGTCTTGGGCAAGAGAACGTCCAATTTACCTCCTACACAACAGGAGGAGCGGAACACTCTGTATGGAGCGGAGGGACAAAACCTTTATTTTCGGACGTAATCATAGGATGTTCTTCTCTACTGCACAAGCTGAACACACGAGGTGATCACAGTGGTAGGTATTCTGCTCCCGTCTCCCGTTTCTGAGACTCGTCTCATTTTGCCATCACGCCTCTCGCGGTGGTAAGTGTTTTAGAAAAGCTGCTCAACTCAGACACGGATTTAAAATGCTGTATTATAACTCGCTGCCGAACTCAAGCCTCGACATTATCAATTTCTGCATCAGCGTTGCAGGAAGATTCATACCCGAAAACTTTACAATCGCTTGCGTCGTTTCGCAGGAAATAATTCTCGTAAACATGAGTAAACATTAGGAAATGCCTCCGTCAGATCATCTCTGTCGCTAAATTACAACGACATACTTAAGATTTTGGACGAGACAGGATTTTGACGATGGAGAAGAGCGTTGACCCCATGCATACAAAGCGAAATTTTAATTTCATCAACAGTTTGGTATATAATGTGATTTTTCTTATGAAGTTGGGTGATGGATGCCGAGGGGGGCGGCTCGGCTCCACCACCCCCTTAGTTATCCCAGTGCGAGAGTGGCGTCTAGACACGGCTAGCCAAAGGGGATGACACATCGTCGGTGATGTTCATAATTTCTACGCGCAGCAGACTGGACTTCAGAGCGTCGTCTATGGTTCCTCGCATCGTGGAGCCGATCGCTCCATGACGCTGAAGCCCGAGTGAGTCAACGGAGCATTGAAGAAGATAACAGGAAATCGATACAGTGGGAGTTTAGCCGATGGATGGCGGTAATAGATACGGACCGGGAAGGGATGGGGTCAGAGGAGAAGCTAGACAAGGTCAAACAGAAGATATCAAAGCGGCCGTAGAAAAGTAGATGTAAACTTTTCAGATGTAGACTGTACAGCTGTCAGGTAGCGTACTGTCAGAGGCAAGATGCAACACACACACACACACAGTTAAGACTAAGTGACTCACTCCAGAGGGGACCCTCCTCCCTTCCTTTAGTTTTTCTTGACATGAGCCACGCAGTCGACAAACCATTTTTTTTTTTTTTACATAAACCAAGCCAAAAGTCAGTCGAGTATCTACCCTCAAGGGGAATTTTTCCCTGCAGTGTCATCGAGAGAATCGCTCATCCGTTCGGGGAATATGATATCGACTGGGACAAACAGGAAGCTAAGCTGTGGGTTGAATATCAATTGGTTCCAGAAAGCTGATTGGAAATGTGATATGTGTCTCAGTACCCTCGGAGATCTTTCCCAGTCACGGGCATTGCCCCTCATTTGGCTACCGTGCTCCATGTCATATGATAACCCTCGTATTTGTGTATCGATGCGTCATGGGGGAAAATTGACCAGTTTCCGAGAGGAAGGCGAGGCCGAGGCCTCTCCACTCACGACTCGAAAGAGTGTGGGCAAGAGGCGGAAGGCGGAAGAACGTGCGTCAAGAAACTTCATCCTGACCAACAATTCATGCCATCTCTAGCAGCATATAGCCATCCCCAACAATCTGTACCATCCCAACAATCTATGCCATCCCCAACAATCTATGCCATCTCCAACGCTGTTGCCTACGTGCTCTGGACTCGGTGTAATTTGGCTTTAGAAAACGTGATTGGGAAAGACATGAAGATACTTTAGAATAAGACGTTACCCGACTTATTAAGCACCTGATTACCAGAATGCCATTATAGGCAAATTTAATGATTTGGTAACCAGAAGAGCATTCGTTGTTAATGACGCCTTGAACTAGAACCAACCTCCTGAATAATAACTTAGTGCCTTGGGTGCCCTGATGACCTTAAATATAACTTGCCCTCCTGAGTTATAACCATGAATTATAGCGAATGCTTAGAATGGGTAATTGTAACCCTTGGAATTATAACTAATGATAGAAGAGAGAGAACGCCACTCCAGGATGAGAACGCCGGAGAGCTCTGTGTGTCCCCCTGGTGAACGCCGCAGTTTAACAAACACCCTACACAATTAGCATTCGAAGTCTCTGGTCGAACGGTAAACCCAGTTAACGTCCGGGGGTTATATAGAACGCAGTCGCCCAGCGTGCGGCACAGACGGCACTGTACAGCCCAGAATTAGGACGGAGCAGCGCCCCCCTCCCTCTCTCCCTCCTGGTGTGACGTAGAGCGCAGCTAACAACCCCCGAATTAGAACACAACTGAGCGGGTCATTATGAGCGCGAGATTAGGTTTGGCTGAGTCTTCGCCTCCCTCACTCTCTCGCTCGCTCGCCCCACCTTCACGGAAACGAGAGGCAGAAGAACTTAGGGGTGAAAAAGATGAATTCAGCTTTTCAATTATTCAACTCAATTATGTTAAATGATGTTAACCAGGCGGTGGTGGGAGGCAGGGGAAGATTAATGTTTAAATTAACCGGTGGGGCGTCATCTAGACGGGGTGACAGGTGGGGGAGAGAGGAGCATTGGTAGTAAGAGTAAGGGAGAGAGAGAGGGAGAGAGAGAGAGAGAGGTACATAGAATCCAAGACAAACGGAGCAAGAGTTACGTAAATTGCAATGAGAATTCAAAATACGTTTGGTAAGGTGAGATAAGGACGCTTGAGGGAGAGACAAACACCAGAGATTGTAATATTCAGCGTCGCTGATTGCGTGTCACACACACACACACGGGAGCAATCAGGGAGATTTGGAAAAGTTACACCCTGCACCATACGGTGCCGTCCTCCGTACGCCTGGCCGACCCGCAGCGGGGGCAGGTACACCCATCTGTGCACCACACGCGTTACGGAACACATGTGGTACGGAGCACATTGGCTGGTGCCGACATCAAGCATTACACACACACACACACACACACACACACACACACACACACCCGGCCCGGGACAATGGCCAAACTGACAGCTTTATTTTGCCGCTCGCCTCCCTCCCTCTGCCACGACCGACATTGCTGGGCGTCAATACCGGGTGAAAATCTTCTCCCATCAGGCGCGCTCACCCGCCGTCCCTCGGAGTCTGCTGGTGCCCAGAGCGGTTCGTACACGGGAAACAGATGCACTAATACACTCGGGGTGCTCTGTGATGATTGTCATATTCGATGCTCAAGACCTCGTGTATGGCGGTGTGATTCTTGGGTGTGATGACCTGGGCCTTGAGAGGGGGTCGTCATGCTGTCGCGCTCAAGGGCCGTGCCGCCGTGTTCAAGGGAGCCGCACTGTAGAGCTCAAGGGTCGTTCTGTCGCACTGAAGGGCCTTACTGTCGTGCTCAAGGGCCGTAACGCTGTGTTCAAGGGGTTAAAAGAGACGAAAACACGTGTCGTAAATTTTGGGGGTTGGAAGTTGGCGGTTCATTAGATGAGAGAGAGAGAGAGAGGACGGACGAGGCTGGTGTGTGTGTGCGTGTGTGTGTCTGATCATCAAGCGAGATACTGGCCAGTGGGGGAGGGGGGGGGAAGACGGTAGGAGCGGCGGCAGAGTACCACCAGCCCTGGCAGTAGCCGCAGGAATTATTACAACAGACTTGGCAAGAGAGAGAGAGAGAGAGAGAGTGAGATAGAGTGAATGTGTGTTTGTATGGAAGGGAAATTAGTATGTGAGGGGGACAGGAAGGTTAGGATTTGGGATAGTAAAGCGATGGAAAATTAATAAATGATGTATGTACTATTATTATTATTAGTAGTTGTAGTAGTAGTAGTAGTAGTAGAACCCCAGGTCCCCCGTCACTGTGATTCACGGAGACCTGCACCTTCATGGCTACGCTACACTCAGTACCAGGGATAGGATTGAAAACGATTAATATTGAACACAGAATAAGAAAATTCAGTTCTAAAACCATTTATCAACATTCACAATCTACAATACAAAGAGAAGTGAAGAGCAGCCTTGAGAAGGACTGACTCGAGAACACAGTACTTGCCTGCCAAGAGGCCGCGACCCACACTTTGGAAACGCTGCTTTACTCTCAACACTCGCAGGTGTAACGAAAGCAGTACCTCATCCCCAGAAGAACAGTCCTTTACCTTTGTCCTGGAAGGGACAGTCTTTTACCTCAGCCCTAGAAGCGACAGTCTTTTACTTCAGCCTGGAAGGGACAATCCCTTCCCTCACAGCCCTGGAAGGAACGGACCTTTGATTCTAAGATCAGAACCTGATCATAAACCCAAACTTAAAGACTAATATTTTCTAATCTCTGACACCAGTGTATTGTGTAATGCATTATTTCGTATGTTTTGTAGATACGAGACACAGAGCCGTAAGCAACGTTGAGCATTATGTAAATACAGAGAAGAAAACTATCACTTTGTTAACTGTTCTCCTTTTCTGTACCTCCCACAGGTGAGTCAGGTGATGTGATGGCCACTACGCTTTCGTCATCTGTATGTATCACGTTACCAGGTATTGTTCGTGCATGTATCACGTTACCACGTACTGTTCCTACATTTACCACGTTACCACGTGCTGTTTCTGTATGTGTATCACGTTACCACGTACTGTTTCTGTATGTGTATCACGTTACCACGTACTGTTTCTGTATGTGTATCACGTTAACACGTGCTGTTCCTGTATGTATCACGTTACCACGTACTGTTCCTACATGTATCACGTTACCACGTGCTGTTTCTGTATGTGTGTCACGTTACCACGTACTGTTTCTGTATGTGTATCACGTTACCACGTACTGTTCCTGTATGTGTATCACGTTAACACGTGCTGTTCCTGAATGCATCACGTTTCCACGTGGTGTTCCTCAGCGTGTCACGTTACCACGTGCTGTTTCTGTGTGTGTGTGTGTGTGTGTGTGTGTGTGTGTATCACGTTAACGCGTGCTGTTCCTCCGTGTATCACGTTAATACGTACTGCTCACATTCCGTTCCAATATGTACCCATGTTACCGTCTGTTGTTGCTCCATCCCTTTGTTTATCTCTTAGGGGTTACGTTGCATCAGTTGTAATTCTTGGTATAAAAACCATTTTCTTTTTTTGTTCCGTTTGGCGTTTTCTCTCACTATTTTACTACTGTCTTTCCTGTTTGGTGACGCAGCTGAGAAACATTCAGGCTCTTTCGTCGTATTTATGGCCCGGAGGTCAGCCACCTCGCGTAAACCGTAAACGATTTAACATGGAGGACGGCTAAACCTGTAGGTATAGTGTTTCAGAGTAATGTGAGCGCCTCGTATACTCGAGGCATTAAAATAAACGCGCGCTCCCACACACACACACACACACACACACACACACACACACACACACACACACACACACACATGCACGCACGCGCACTGAATTAGAAAAGACACGATTAGGCTACAGAGAAAGATAGGCTAAGGAATGGGCTGTAGACCCCTGGCTGACCCTTCGGAACGTGGAATGAAAAAGAAATTGGAAAAATGGGGAAAACAAAGAGGGAGCAAAAATCAGGAGACGTGAGGAATTGAGAGAAATTCGGCCCATTAATAATGGACACAGATGCAGGTACTGGCGCACGGTAAAGGTTCGGAGTTTAAATACTGAATTCTGGAAATCAGCTCGTGTGTGTAAATGAATGTTGACGTATAACATACCGAGAGTGTAGACTTGCACGTAATCTATCCCCGTAAGACATATAGTCAAAGGGGCAAGAGAGAAGAGTTGAGGGAGGAGTGTAGGGTTGGTCCTCCTGCTAAAAGGCAGCTTAATACAAGATGCCATAGGATGACCATCCACTTCAGCATGTATGGTAGAGTTAATTACCATTTACGAAGACTCTATAACTTGTTCTGACTGTGTGCATTCCTCCATGTAGGGACAGCGAGTCTGATCAACTACTCAAAGATTATGTAATGATTTTAAGACCAGCGCAAGAAGTAGCAGTACCACTAAGACCTGGAGTGTGGTTGGAGAGGTCCTGCCAACGAAGGATTTTGACCCCGCGCGCAGTCTTGTCTCCCGTATGACGGAGAGGAGACATGTCGCAGGCGTAAGTTTCCGAAATACGCCGGGGAGCAACTCCCAATACCGGCCGGCCCAAGTCGAGGAACACGCGCACACACACCAGAGCCGGAGATAGTGACACCCCATCAATATTGGATCTAACAGACTGGAAATAGAAAGCATCATCTATTGTGGGGTGAAGAGTGATCACGCATCGCTCCCGGGGTGTCGTCTGAATACGTGCGGCACATTGAGGGAGGCACGGAAGGAAGGAGATACGAACCCCCTGTGCCACAGAGGGAGAGACTCTACGACGGACGAAGCAGCGTCAAAAACTGAACGACTCGGGAACGTGAACTACGAGGGAAAGCTGATTGCCACAGCCATCCTCGGCCGAGACCAGCGTTGTAGGGAATTTGTGAAGTTTAAATACGAAGACTCAACCGATGGACACACCGAGTGGGAAAGAGACAGTTGGACTGAGACCAAGAAGGCGTGATTTTACGAATGCTGAAAAAAAAAAAAAGGCTTTAAGGGAGATAAACATACTAAGGCGAAGGTAGTCAGGCAGCGTTTGAAATTCAAGGCATACGAAGGCAAGGAACAAGTAAAGCAGAAATAAAGAAATGGACAAAGACAGTAAAATGAACAAAAACAAGAACATCACACGATATGTCGTGAACTAACAACTTAGTATATGTGAAATGACAGTTTAAAACCCCTTCTCATTTTCTATACTCCATGTTTTCACCTTGGTGTAAATACCGGAGAGAATAGCGGCACAGCAAAAAAAAAATCATTAGGAAAAAAAAGAGAGAGCGACAGAAAAGTAGGAAT